>PVLD010003666.1:0-138316 GCA_004027595.1 Dinomys branickii
TTTGTTGTTGAGAGGATCAACTGTCTGACTAAATTTGCATGTCTGTATATGGGTCCATACATCTACAATTCGAAGATATCAATGGATAAAGCAACAACTACTGTTGAGACCATATCACCTTGTCTATAGATTAGTTGTGATTGTACTATTTTCTATGATAATGGGTGTCTGTTTGTCAATAGTTTTTGTACTTTTATGTTTCTAAAATAAAAAAAACAAAAAAATAAAAAAATAGAACCATGTGCTCAAAAAGTGTGTGAGATATACATATGACCATATTGTAGCTCTCAGTGTAAATGGGAGTAATCTTCTTACAAATCAATGTGAAAATATGGTTTAAGAATTGCAAATGGTTTTGTTCTTAACAAAATTATTCCCATTAAGATTATTTAACTTAAGAAAAGAAATTCAAAGAGAAATGATAACTCTACACACAATTTACATATCTCTCACACTAGTAGAATGCTTATAAATGTTTCTATCCTATGAAGAAATATGATGTAGTTATTCCGGTAATAATTTTAAAGATATTCAGCCAACCAAAACTCATTGCTGTGATAGAGCAAATAATATTGACAACATAAAACAGCAAATAAAGTATATCTATGACAAATATGGTATATTTGGTTTTTCATTATAGGTTTTTTTTCTTCTTTTTCTGTACCTTAACCATCACATGGTTCCAGGTGAGAGGGCCGAGCAACTGCTTCTTGGGGAGGAACAGGAAATAACATAGATAACAATAAAAGGAAATCCCCTCCTTTCCCTGTGGAGAGAGAGAGGGATACTAACAGAAAGAACACTGATGATACTTGCTAGCCATTGCCTCCTCCTTGAGCTGAAATACTAGAAAGAGTGTGTGCCACTATATACAGTTATACAGAAGCCAGAAGCATGGAAAGCTTACATCTTGCTGTGTATTTGAAATGTGGGTTAGTGGCCAGGGTGTTTGCAGTGCGTGGCAGTCTTGTGCCACCTTAGTGGAAAGGTACAGAGAGAGCTTTTGCAGAGAGGCACAGCTCTGAGTTAGAGCTATAAAGCTATCATTAGCTCCCCACAGCATAGAATGGGTTCAATAATTAGTGAGAAAATGTGTGACATGGCGTGAAAAAATAGGAAGTAATACAATACCAGCTGCCATCTCTAATTTTATGTGTAATCTGCCCCAGACAGTGGGATTCCTAGATTAAAAATTATTTCTTGGTATGTCCAATAGGATACTTCTGGATGAGATTAGCACTTGCATTTGCAGACTCAATGGAGTACATTGCTTTCCTTGGTGTAGATGGTTTATTCCGGACCTGATTAATAACAGTAGGTAGAAGGAGGAATTGACCACTCTTGTTTGCTGCCTGCTTAACTGAACTGGATCTAGATATCCCTTGGACTGTAATTAACACTACCACCTTCTCCAGTCTTCAAAATGAATTATAATCTGACATTTCTGGATTTTGTGCTTTTCAATGCTAGAAATGAAACTCAGTCTCCACAGTTACATGAAATACTTCCTCATAATAAATATTTTCATACGTATATATCCCACAGATTCTGTTTCTCTGAAGAGCTCTGACTAATATAAGGCCTCTCATGTTTTGCCTTCAGATAGAAAAAACCTTGGTACATAATCTATGTAAAGTTTAGTATTTTTAGGAACTACATAAAACTGTTCCTGGAAGGTAGTGACAGGTGATATCAAAAGTAGAAGAAGGTTACCAGTCTCTAGGCGGCAAAGCAACAAAACACTAAATCATGACTTGTTCAGTAGACACCCATGTCAGTAAGCAGATTAATGCCCATTCGCAAATACTAGATGCCCACATTCTAATCCCTGGAAACAATGAAGATGTAATTATAGAAATAACTTTGCAGATGTGATGAAATTAAGGACCTTGAAATGGAGTTTGTCCTGTATTATCTCTGTGGACTCACTATAATCCTAAAGGCCTTACAAATGTAACAAAGGGAGGCAAGAATTTGAGAGGCACAGTAGATGTGATGAAGGAAGCAGAGGTCGAAATGATGTGTATGTATACCAAGGACTATGGGTGGCTTTAGATCTAGAAAAATCAAATAAACTAATTCTTGTCAATGGCATTTAGAAGGAATTCGACCCTGTTGACACACTGATTTTAGACCTTTTTATTATCAATAGCTAAGTTAGATAGAAATTAATATGCAGTCGGAGAGGAGTTGGAACCTTAAAGAAGTCAGCACAAAAGATGAAGACATCAGAATTATAGCTGAAGGTGTATCTGAATCCAGACCTGCAAATCTCCCTGAAAATAGAAAGAAACTTTAGGTTATGCTGTAATTGGCACCACTTGGTCCAGTGGGCTGAGATAGGCATCAGATGCACAGGTGAATGATCAGAACATCTGGACCCATTTTTTTCCAGGAATGTTTTTCTTCTTTCCATATACTATTGCTATGTAACTAATTTCTCCATTGGACCAGTATTACCTAAAGGACCATACTTGTAATATTACAGGTTGATTGTCATTTGACCCACATTGTACCCACGTTGTGATTTTTCTGTGTAGCACATTCTTGACAAAAAAGCTCAGTGACCACCCACTTGGGACTCCTCCACTCTTCTCCTTTCTCTAATAAAACTCTCCGAACTTCTTCCTCTAGGTCTTGACTTCTTGCCACATTGTTGTGAGACCGTGAACTCTGTATATTTGATATCTAACAGGTTGAGGTTATTTCCCCTATCACACTCTGTCTTCTATAATTGCCTAATAATATATAACTGCATTGTTCTAAGCCTTTAAGTTTTGATAATTTATTATAGCAGCAATAGGTAACCAGTGAAGGACTCAAGCAATAGGCCAGGCCAGCCTCCCTTTAGCACAGACCAACAAGCATACAGTAGGGACCAGGTGGATGGATTCTAAAAGTTAGAGAAAGTATTTACCTAAAATATTCTGGCTTTTGTAGAGATGTTTTAAACCCAAACAAACATAAACTTCTCTTAATGGCTAAATGTAAAGTTTTTTTTCTCATGTTACTTATTTGGAGGATGTTCGTAAGAATAGCGAAAGAATTAAACTGGGGAAAGAGTTCATTTCACTTCTGCAAATCTATGCCCTGATCACAAGTCATACTAATGTTAATGCTGAGTTTTCATTACAAGGAAGACACCATCCCATGTACTACATTTATTAGCTACTTGAATACTCAGAACAAAACTGTGAGGAAAGTGCTAGTATTGTTATCTTCATTTTTACAGATGCAGAAACTGAGGTATCAAGAAATCAAGCAATTTGCCAAGGGTCTTAGAGTTTTTAAGTTTCAAAGCCAGAATTTGGACACAAACCAGCCTGAAAGGAAATGCAGAAAAATTAAAACAATTTGATTCATTTTGTTGGCAGAATTATACATTTGTTTTTTGTTTTAATTTTCACAAATGGTGAAATAAATCCAGTGATCTTACTTTAAAAAGTACATATTTGCAAATTTAAAATCTGTGAACAAATCATATCCTGAAATTATTAGCCAGAGGAGTTTGAACAGGAAACATTTTTAGAGATATTAAATTGGGCACCTTATTTAACCATTCTTAATTTCAATTATCCTGTTTATGCAATGAAATAATGCCTATATCAGAGGCATTTTGTGAGTACAATGCCTGAAACATAGTCACACAGCAAATGTTCTTTCTTGTCTACCCTGAAAGCTTTCATTTGCTATTCTTTACAACTAAGTTCAGTAATTTGGCTTTTTACAACAAGTGATTCTGTTTAAAACAATAAAATTCTTGGTTGCCTATGTATATAAAGGTGCCATGTTATAAATCCTGAACATATATAATGAAAACTGAAGATCTGTGTCAGTCACAACTTTACTAGACATATTATATTAGGAGCTTTATTTCAACTATTCCTAACTTTTGGTCCTAATATTGCTTCTACAAGGAAATGAAATCTGAGTTGCAATTGATATGCACCAGTGAGTACCAGAAGTGAGACTTACCTTCTGCTCTCCTGTATTCTCTGCCTACAAGTAGGAAGTAGGAATGGAGAATCAATAGAGATGTAGGGATTGGGAAAATGTTATTGAACAAATTTTTGCCAGATGTGCTGGTGTACTTGGGTGGGCTGAGGCAAGAGGATTGCCATGAATTCCAGGCTAGCCTAGGACACATAGTGAGTTAAAGGCCAGCCTGAATAATCTAGTAGGACCCTATCTCAAAAAAAGTATTGAGCAATTTTGGGAAACTCTCTGTAGTTGTAGGTGCTCTAAAGGAGATAAATATTGGGTGTGTTGTCTCATAATAACCAAAGGAGCTCAGTGGCATAGTGCCTGCCTTGCAAGCATGAGGTCATGAGTTCAATTCCTGGTACCACAAAAAAAATCATAATAACCAAAGGATTTCAAAGGATTGCAGCTTCCAACAGTGAGTCCTCAAGTCCTACAATTAACCATATTTCAACTGAAACATGTAAGTGGTTAGAAAAGTATTATGCTTTGAATGGATTCTTGTGTATAGTACAACGTACAAAGCCTTTCTTCAAGCTTATAGACAGATATTATCTGTAAACCTGTGACAGCCTGTTCTATCCTGTACACTGAGTGCACTTCACTATTTAGCAACATAGATATAATCATTTAATTCATATATTATTACCGATGAGTTTTCTATGTATGTTATGCTCTTCAGATGGTCTGTTCTAAGTAATGCAAAAAATTATAGCGAAGAAAGTGTCAGGTTGAAAGGATAGAAAAAAGATGAAATCATCAAATGAATAAATAAATGCATTCCACCATAAGGCCAGCATCAAAAACTGAACAAAACTGAAAATCATGAGACAGGGAAATAGCACACTGTTAGATATGACCTGAAAAGAGATAGAGGGTTGATGGAGTGCTAATCAGTCACTGTCTCGAGCAGTCCTCCACAATGAATTCTGGTATTTTTGCCCTAAGGTCATTGGTGCAATTTCATAAAAGAAAGAAAGTAAGTAGCATTTCTGTTATATTAAGAAAAAAAAAAAAGAGAGAAGAATGTTTTCAGTCCCCTGGCACCAAATGATCCACAGAAATGTTGGTTCTCAAAAATCTTAGGTTGACATCATCAAATGTGTCTTTCTTTTTCTTCCTTAACTAGAGAACTGAGTCCCTGTATTTATATTGCTGCCTTTGTCTCTTTGAATTTCTTTTACCAAACAGCTTATTCATGTGAAACTAGACGGCATAAAATGAAGAATATCCCACTTTCCATGCTTCTCATGCTCAGTCAATCCATGAAAAAAATAATGAAGGCAATACTAATACAAAATAAAACCTAGAACCTAGTTTTAGTCATTTGAGAGATCTATGTTCTGTACTTTTTTTTTCTCACAGAAACCTTTCAAACTACTGCCCTAGTAAATCCTGGACAGCTGGCATTTGGTTTGATTACATAACAGCTTGGGGCCACAACTATGGAATTATAGCATTAGAGTTTAGCAGGCTTAACACACAAAGTAGTCATCAGCAGGAGTCCATGAGTTGTGGATGAAACTTGTTTTGTATACACATCCTGGATGTAGGAGGGGAAGGAGCAACACTATTGGGAAGATTAGCACTTAAAGGTTATACGAAATGTTTCAGTGAGTCCTGGATTAACACTAAACCTCTGTGCTAACAGCTTGATGTAATACAGCAATTTTCTGCCTGTAATATCCAGCCCTTACCAAGCTTTACACTTGACAGGTAAACCCAAGAATTCTTCAGTCCATGTTCAGATTCTCCCAGAACTCCTTGCCTTCACAGATTTGATTTATTTGTGATACACTAGACACTGGCACTGGGGTAATTGAGGGGGAAACTCTAAGGTATAAAGGGTTTATTTAATCCTCTTTTACAGCTTTGCAGCAAAAAGATCATATTTATACTGTAAATGTTTTCTAAATAATATACTAATTTGAGAAAAAAATTACTTTGAGAAGATGTATGCTTCTTTTAGTTATCCAAAGAGCAGAGAGTATATAAAGGAAAAAGAGTATGTCAGGACTGCAATTTTGAATTTCATTATCTCTAAGAATTATATTCCTGAGTTCCTGGAAATAAGGGTTAGGGGTGAATGTCCATAATTTAAATGTATTTGGATAGAATCCAGAAACCTGTTGGCTTTTTAATATGCAGGGCATCAAACATCTGCATGGTTAGAAGTGTTAGATATTTTTATAGTTTTTTTCAGATATTTTGAGATTTCTGAGCAAAGCCCAGTTTCCAGGCAGTACAGGATAAATGGGTAAGTACAGGCTGAGTGTGTCTGTGAGATCTTTTATGTAAAGAGGAGAGATTAATGATACCAAGGTCTGAGGTAGCGAGAACATGAAGACAACTTCATATTTTTTTCTCCTTAGCCACTCTTGGGATTCTTGAGTCAAAGAATTCTTTTAGTAACTTCCTGAATGTAATGTTTTGTTGAACTAAAGAGCTGGCAGTAACCACATAGTTGTTTTATAGACTCTTAATTTAACAAAGCCACCAGACATTGAGAGTTGAAGTTTTTCCCTGAAACAGAGCTATTGCTGACTTTGTATTCCTTATTGTATTGATTCATGTTTGCAACAGAACGGTAGGAGAAATTACCACCAGAAACATGTCCAGGGAAAGGTAGACGAGCACTAAAGCTTTTACATTTGTATTTCATTGCAAAATGATTAGAGTTTCCAGAAGGTTCCTGAAGTACTTGCTAAGCACTTGGTGCCACATTCCAGGATGGACCACAATGATGCAGTGAGTTCTCCACAGCTTCAGAGAACTGGATGGAGATAAAAGAGGAGTTGCCTCTGTCTAGAGAACCTCACGTGTTGTCAGGGACCCATGAAACCATGGTATAGGGCACTAACTGCTAGAGCTCCACTTCTTCCACCAGAAAAAGTAGTAGAGAGGATTAGTTTGGGATACAAGGCAGCATGAAGGGATCAAGCTGAAGCAACTCTAGAAAAATTCACGTATATTTCTGTAGGGTATGTGGCTTCATTTTTACCTCTGCGATTATACCTATCATGTAGCATTGACTATTTCCTCTTTAATAATAATAAAAGTGCAGAGAACAGTCCTGCAAACTTCACATAAGAAACTTCACAAAAGCTCTCCTACATCAAAAAGGGACTCCAATCATTCCAAAGCATTTCATTAAGAAAACAAATAATAAGAAAAAATGAGTCCCATATATTCTTTCCTATCGTTTTCTTTCTGGATTTGTTTCTGAGAACCAGCTCTGAACAGGCTTGATTGCAGGCCGAGTGATGTGGGAAACAAGCATAAGGAGAGAGCAGGTCTACAAGGCACGGAGGCGGCATGAATAAATGCGAGGAGGGCTGTTAGCGATGTGCGGGAAGGTGAAAGCTTGTATTTGTTCTGTACATGGTTCAGCATCTGCTGTCTGAAGATGCATTTAGGAATTGAGATTTAAAGCACTCAGAGAGCACCTCCAAAAGCTCCAGATGGGAGATTAAATCTCACAATTTGGCAAAAATACTCTGATCATCAATGTTATCAATTGAGGAAAAAATTAATTCCTTAAGCTGAAAAATGAGCAAAATCTACAGCTCTGGAAAGTTTCCCCAACTGTACTGAAAGTGGGATATGTTGAGCATGGCCTGCTGTCATTATGCTATGACATCAATTCTCCAGGTAATTAGTCTCATGGAACATCACCAAATGAGCATATTTTCTTCTCTCTCAACCTCTAGCAATATTTTAATTCCTTCAGGGTGAGTCTTTTAAACCACATATTCGTATGAATAAGTGCAACAGAAAAGTAGCTTTCATCTATCTGGGTTTTAGAAAAATGCCATTTCCTTCCTTTATGACTTTAAATTCTTCATTTTAAAGTTCTCAAACTTAGGTAGGGGCTGAAGTTTCTGAGATTTATCTATGACATGGGACAAGAACGTGTTAGAATAGAATTGTTTCTATGCTGGTGTGTGTAATATCAGCCAGACAGAGTTTACAAAGGAATTCATGGAGAATCTGTGTGATTCTTAGATCAGTCCAACAGGTCCAAGGTATTAAAAAAAGTCTGACTGGAAAAAGAAAAAGAGTTGGGCACAGATTTCTTTATATAAAGATATTCTTGGTCCTACCCCTCCAAACCCAAAAAGAGACTCACATGGAAATAGCTCACAGCAATTTGACTTTTCCCTGTGAGAAAGTAGTGGCTATGTCGGCTCCCTTACTTTCTTGGAGTCTGTCTAGATAAAAAGAGTGAGGTGACATTTTTCATGGACCAAAAGAGAAGAAAGAAATACACAGGGTAGCCCTGGGTCCTGGTAAAATGGTACTGGTCAGAGGGATAAAGAGTTCCCAACTACAAAATCTGGAAGTAAATACTGAGTCCTTTGAGGCTAAAGAGAAGTCATAAATTGAATCCTAGGCTCCACGTGGGTCACGAGACTTCACTGGAGATGCTGAGTAAGGGCTATCCAAGAGCCTGCACAGGGGCTGCAAATGTCCCCTGTTAACTTGCAAGGCTGTGCTTGCATGGAGCTTGTATTTAATGGTATTTCCAACCCTCCTCACACTTTCCTTCACCTGCTCCTAAGGGTGGCAATAGCCAAGTAGGCTGGGATGGGTTTGAGGGGCCAGGTGTTTACAGAATCACAGGCAGAGGAATCAAGAAGGGAACTCTTTCATGTGTCAGGCTTACAGCGTGCAGCAGGGCAAGTTGCCAAGCATGGGTTTGTGCCCTTAAATTATTTAGAGACTGTTCATCTTAATTTCTAAATGGGATTGTTTTCAGTGCACTTTAGGGGTGCCTGTGACCTAAGGAGGAGCTGTGAGTAGCGTCCCTAGGGCAGCTGCAACGTACCTAACACCCAACGTACTGACGACAGTTTACAAGGGTGATGAGGGAGGAAAAGGAAGGCGGGCTTTGACTGTGTCAGAAATTGTGCTGGCTGCAGTGTCTGCAGACTTGTGTCACAGCTGCTCTGGTGTTGCTGCCTCTCATCATTTCAGGATCTTGAGTCAGAGCACGCTGACTAGCTAAGCTATGAGAGGATCAGCTGGGTCCGTGCTGCAGGGTACAATGTTATAGCCTAAATGAAATGAAACAAACAAAATTAGTGACACTGATCTTCGTTTTTGGTACTCCTCAAACTTTGTACTTAAAGTCAATGTCGTAGGCTCCTAGCCCCAGTCCCAGCCCCTTTTGGAGTAGTTTTATGAGAGGAAGAAAACTTAAGTCTCTATATTTTATAGTAACTGTTGTTTTCTCTTTCTCCTTCCTACATTATCATTTTGTGCAAAACCTCTTTGCTAGAGCCCCTTGGAGACTTCTGCTTTCCAGTCCACTCTCAAAGTGCTTCTCTGGGGACTGATCCTGACAAGGGACTGCAGAATATGGCCAAAGGGGAAGTTTTTTCTATGCCTTTTTTTACTGTAATCATAGAAGTATTTTATTCTGCTATTATAAAGCAGAGCTTAGTAAACTTTTCTTGTAAAAGTCCAGGTAGGAAATAAGTAAGTCTTTTTAGGCTTACTGGACTCTATCCAACTACTTGCCTCTGTTGTACAGTCCAAGTATTTACAAATAATACACAAATGAATTGTCCTGACTGTTCCAGTCAAATCTGTTTACTAAACAAATCTGGGCTAGTTTTAGCCTACAAATCTAGTAGCTTACAATCCTCTGCTCTAGGCTATGTTACTTAGTCTTCTTGCCCTTTCTTTTTTCTACTTAGCTGCATTTTTAAAAGAAATAATATTGTTTGGGATAATTGCTTTAGAAAATTTTATGCCACTAAGATATTTATCACTATGGAAACGTTGATTTAGCTTGAGTTTTTAAATATTAACTTCTTTTTTAGATGTTAACACCCATCAGGTAATATATGAACTGCCTTTTTAAATATAATATTAGCTGTCCTTTATTGACCATATATGTAGATGATATAAATTAACAACTGGCAATTATTGTTATTCCCATTTTTAAAGAAGAGATAAGGCCCAGAATGGAAGCAACTTGCTTAAGGCCACACAGTTAGTCTTTACTACATCTGAGACATGAGGCAAGTCTGCCAAATTCTAAAGCCCAAGTGAATGTTTCTGTAGCCCTGTGCCCTTCCATCAGAGTATTCTTGCTCGAAACAACACGCAGGGCAGCTTAGAGTGCAATTTTAGATTAAACTGGAAGAAAATAAGGAAGTCATGGCTTTAAAAACTAACAAGACATTCAAAAATGGGATCAGCAAGCAAGGGGCACTGATTTTGATGGCCTTACTTTGAAGGTTGACTGAGGATGAGTGTTGATTTCACATAGCTTAGAGCGCTCCACTTGGGGCCAGCCACTTCTTCCTGTTGGAGGTGGTAATTTGTTTCATACTTGTTCATGGTGAGTGACCCTGAGCACTTACTGTAGTGTGTCTTAGGTGGCCTCCTACCTTTTCGGATTAGCTTAAGTGGGTGGAGAATGACTTGTACTGGCAACCTGAAGCATTATTGTAAAGGGAATACAGAAACAAAGGAAAACCTAGACATTTATATTTGATCTTTGTATTTAGAACAACAGCTCACAATCTTCATGTATGTACATGTGTGTACACACATTCTGTGTGCATGCCTGTGTGTCTATGCATGTGAATGAAATTGTTTGTTCTTTGGTAAACATTCTACTTTTCTTGAAAACATAGACTTGCCTCTAGGATTAATGGTTATAAGCATTTTACTTTTCAAAATACGTGATAGATTCACCTCCAAACTCATTTTGATTTTAAAATGGCTTGGTGAGTAAGCAAGTTGTTAATTAATAGGATGGGATACAAGGATGTTTTCGCCTCTGTTGAAATAAAATAACAGTGACCAGCGAGTCTTGTCAGCCTGCACATTGTGCCCAATGTGAATAGCACAGCAGGGTGTGATGCATATGTCCCCTGCCCTGGGAGCACCCTAGTGCTGGTATTTTTTCCAATTTTCTTAAAATAAAATTGCTTCTTTTGTGTCAAGTAGAAAAAGAACAGTTTTTGCTTTTTAGCAGAATACTATAAAAAAGTGCTATCTCTATGTCTACTTGAAGAAATACTGAAGGTTCAAGAAAATGAATTTGTGAGAGTAATTAGGGTAGAACTTCTGAAGAATAAAAAATTTGGCTGAATATAAGTTCCTAAAAAAATGGAAAGTTAGAACAGTGAATATTAAAGAGGGATGGAAAGGCAGGAGGGTGACCTTTCTAGCTAGTTGCTTCTGTGGTGCACCATCTAAACTTTTAGAGCTCTCCAGTGGCAAGGAAGATCCTACACAAATGGACCACTGATTGTAATAAAATGAATATCTTAAGACATTTATTTTATGTTTTAGCATTGCCCAGCTCTTCCTTAAACACAAAGCAAAAGACTATCTCACAATTAGTTTGACAATGCCCTGGTTATTTTGTGAACATTCTTGACCCAGTTATGTGATCCTTTCAAAGCCTGCTGTTGTTTTCATTTCTATTTTTTGTTTAAACACTTTGTTTTGATGCTACATTTCCATCCCTGATGCCTATCTAATTTTGTATGCATTTTCCCTTCAAAACCTTTCAGCTACTAGCAAAAGAATTTTCCAAAAATGCCAGTGAAAACTAAACATACTGAAGAGATGTTCCAATATTTTTAAAAATTATATCCAGCATTATTTGGTTTCAGGAACTTGTTTTTTCTTCCCTCTTTCTCCAGGGATTAAGAATAAATAGAAAACATGATGATGTTGATAAGATTTTATTGCAGAATCCTGTCTTTACATTCTCTCCAGAAGAAAGATCTGCAGGTTAGTAAGAACCGTTCAAAGTTGAGTTTATCTTGTTTCTAAAATAATGGCAGAATGCTTCCAATGCTCCAACAAAATATTCTTAGTATTTATGTGCTTATCGGTAAAGAGTAACAGTAGACTCACTCAGTCTATGCCTTTGTAATGTGCCAAGTCTTCCAGTCTGAAGCATCTTACCTCTTACAGTACAGTCTGTGAAATCCCTGATAAGATTCTCCCAAGTCTCTGTGTAGCCAGTGATCTCATTTACTTTAAACATGTTCCCTGGAAGAACTAACCAATTACATTTGATAGTAATCATTATCACATATAAATTGATTCATTTATCAGCTATGTAAATTACAGAAAAACCCCAGGCCAATGAGAAACTGAAGAGGCAAATCAGAATAAAGGCCACCTTTATAAAGGTGGAGCCAGGGGAGCACTTCAAATAGCCTTCCACAGCTGCAAAGGAGTTGATGGTTTGAAGAGTGTGGGACAAGTGTGCATGTGTGTTAATCCTAGTTTCTGTGTATGCTGTTTACATTGTGAGAGTCTTTAGGTGGTTCCTACCACCGTTCAGCATCAGGCTTAACACACTTGTGTAGTTGGAGGATCGGGATTGAGTTTAGGACAAGACACCAGCTAGACTCCACACTTGTTGGCATCACCCGTGGTCTTGGCAGCTTTTTTGTAGGAAACAGTACAGAGAATGTGGTGTTTTCCTTTTGGTCTTCATTATTTAGGCGTTAGTGTTGCAGAGAACATAAGGGAGTCCGAAAACATGGAATGATCCCTCTGGAGCTATGGCCTCAAATCAGGGAATCAGTTCATCGAGGAGCAGGAAGGAGGTGGCAAGGTTCAAGTGTCGGGAGATCAATACACTGGCTCCAATGTGAACCTGTATAAAGTGGATTCTTTTGTTTTTGTTCTTTGAAATGTTTTTGCTTTTTCGAAAAATTATTTTGTCCACGAATACAGGTTTCTTCAAGGGCCAACATCCTTGGCAGACAAACTCCTAGAAGAAAAACCAATCCAAACAAATGCTAAGTGATTAGGCTGGAATTGCTTTCAACTTTTACAGTCCTTCCTCTTTTGTCCAAGACTGCTGGGCTACAGTCTGTGAAAAAAACAAAGCTGTGAAGCTTTGTTTGAACCATCAAGACAAACATTTATTAGAAATGTATATTTATTAGAAACAGTACATGGTAGTTTGTGTTCTAGGTACTAGGCTAGAAATTTATAGCCCAGCCTCAGAAACCTAATATATTTTTTTACCCTCAGGATCTAGCTGTACATCTTTAGCTCTAAGTTCCCCTAACTACCGCTTTCACTGTGTTTTTTGACCAACAAGAAAGAGCAGTCCATGCGCATGTCTGTGCTTCTTTACCTTGTCGTATCTCTTTCTCACTCCAACCCATCACTCCATGGTAAATGAAGTAAAATCATAAGTGAAGAACTCGATGCTAAATCCATTTTTATTTTTCAGCTACTGCCCACTTGGCTCACCCATTACATTTACATTGCTGCTGCCTTTTCTTTACTGATATTGTTTTTCTGGGTTCTCTAATCATCATCTTTTTTAAAAGATAAACCAACAAAATTCTAATTGTATCAGTACATTTTAACTTATTAACATTTGTTCACTCTGTGTAAAATATGCACATTTGAAACAGAAGTTGGTCAATCTGATTATCACAAAACAAACCTATATTGAATCTTTATCCTTTACTCATATATTTTTTTAATCTTTTTTTCTGGTACCTTATTTCTTTTTTTTTATTTTAAAGAAAATAGTAAAAAAAAAAAGAACAATAGCAAAATACAAACAACATAAAGCAATGACATTAAAAATGATACAGGGCTTCAAACCAAATGACAGGGATTAACAATGGTTGTTATATTGCATATTGTTATCATTGACAAAGTTGCTGAGATTGCCAGATGTGAGAAGATTGATCAAATCATTAAAGAGAATAAGAAAATAATTTAAAAGAACATTGGAAACAATACATAGTGGCACTAGGCAGGATTGTAGGAATTCACAATTGGTTGTTGTACTGCAAATTGTTGTTGTCACATAAATTGCTCAGATTACCAGATACAAGCATACAAAATTGGTCAAAATAGTAAAAAAAAAAAACTTTTAATCATTAACTTTTCCCCTCAACAAACCATCATACACCAACAGCACAGTTACGCCACCAATCCATATACATATATACTTATATATATATATATATATATATATATATTTATATAATTTGCCTTAGTACTTTTTCTTCTTTCCTTCATCCTAGTTGTTCCTTCCTTTCAGTAGTTTCTTCTCCTTTCTCATTATCTATTATACATCTGGATTTTATTTACTCTTTCATGTTCTTACACCAGGGAGACATGTGATGTTTACACATGTGGATCTGATTTATTTCACTTATGAGTATGGTCTGTAGTTGCATCCATTTACCTACAAAAGTCTCAAGTTTAGTATTTTTTATAGCTGAGTAATATTCCAATGACTAGAAATACCACATGTTTTTTATCCATTTGTCAGTTGATGGGCATTTGGGTTGTTTCCAAGATTTAGCTTTGACAAATTGTGCTGCTATAAACATGGGTGCACATATATTGCTGTCGTATGATGTTTTTAATTCTTCTGGAAAAATACCCAGAGGGGAACAGCTGGCTTAAGTGGGACTTCCAATCCTAGTTTTTTGAGGAATCTCCAGATTGATTTCCACAGTGGTTTCACCAATCGACACTCCCACCAGCAGTGGAGAAGTGTTCCTTTTTCCCCACAGCCTCTCCAGCATTTGTCATTGGTTGATTTCTTCATGATAGCCATTCTTCGTGGGCTTAGATGAAATCTCAGTGTTGTTTTAATTTGCATTTCTTGAATGACTAATGATGTTGAACATTTTTTCATATATTTGTTCATCACTAGTATTTCTTCCTCTGAGAAGTGTGTGTTCATCTCAGATGCCCCTTTTTGGATTGGGTCTTTGAATTTTGGGGACCTAATTTATTTTAATTCTTTATATGTTCTAGTTAGGAGTCCCTTGTCTGAGAGGTAGTTGTCTAAAATTTTTACCCAATTCGTGGGTTTTCTTTTTACTATGTTGGTGATTTCTTTTGATGTGCAGAAACTTTTCAATAAGATGAGATCCCAGTTGTTGATTCTTTGAAGTATTTCCCATGTGTTTTTTTTTTCATGAACTCTCTGCCTACCCCTATGTCTTTGAGAGTTTTACCTACATTCTCTTCCAGATACTCTATACAGAAGATCCCAAAAACTCCACCAAAAGGCTCATAGATTTATTAATCAATTCAGTAGTGTAGCTGGATACAAAATCAGCACTCAAAAATCAATAGCATTCCTGTACACAAATGACAAGAAGATTGAGAGAAACCAGTGAAACCACACCTTTCATAATAACATCTAAAAACTGAAATACTTAGGAATCAATCTAACAAAAGAAGTAAAAGATCTATACAGTGAAAATTACAGTACTCTGAAAAAAGAGATTGCAGAGCATTTCAGAAAATGGGAAGATATTCCTTGCTCATGGATAGGAAGAACCAACATTGTGAAAATGGCCATACTCCCAAAATTTTTGTACAGATTCAATGCAATCCCCATTAAAAATCCACAAGTATACCTCACAGATCTAGAGAAAACATTCCTAAAATTCATCTGGAGCCAGAAAAGGCCTAGAATGGCAGAAGCAGTCCTGGGAAACAAAGTAAAGGTAGGATGCAGCACAATCCCTGACTTGAAATTATACTACAAAGCTACTGTGGTAAAAATCAGCATGGTACTGGCAAAAAACCAGACCTAATTATCAATGGGACAGGTTAGAAGATGTAGACACAGGTAAAAACACACTCAGCCACCTTACTTTTGATGAAGGGGACAAACACGTTCACTGGAAGAAAGCCTCTTTAACAAATGGTTCTGGAAAAACTGGCTTTGCACATGCCAAAGATCAAAACTAGACCCATGTCTAACACTATGCACTAAACTAAGGTCAAAATGTATCAAAGGTCTAAATATCAAAACAGAAACACTGAATCATCAGTCTCTTTATCACCTTGTATTTTTGTTTTTCTTATCTGCCTTTTAAGCTATTTATGGTGGATCCCAGATTCTATTTTTGTGATTCTTCTTTCAATTATAAATATTTCTACATGTTCAACGCTTCAAAGTGCATAAGAATAATGATTAGTGTATTCATATGAACAATACTATTTCAATAGTTTATAAAATTATTCATATATTAATATACTGATAATTATTACCTTTTTTTGCATTCATAGTCAGTTGTACATGGCTTATTTTATTTTATTTGTTTGAGATTCAAAGGATTGAACCCAGTGCCTTACACTTACTGGGGAAGTACTCTACCACTAAGCTACATCTCTAGCCATCTATCTTTTATGTTTTATTTTGAGACTGGGTCTTGCTAAGTGAGGACTTTATCATCCTTCTGCTTCAGCCTCTCAAAGAACTGGGATTACAGGTGGGCCTCAAAGCACCTGGCTAATCCTCCCCCATATTCAGTCACAACATTCTGTGAATGCCATTGCTCAAGAGTTTTTGAATACATTACCTTCTGACTATTATTTTATGAGCTGCTATATTTCACATACTCATCACTTTCCCTAGATATTGAAAATAGCTTTCTACTTTAACTCTTGAATACATCTACACTCCCACCAGAATGAAGTTTTCAGAACTCAAATATAATGACGGCATCATCCAACTCAAAACCTTTCGCAGTACCTGTTATTTGCAGCATAAACACTGCAGTTTGGCATATAAAGCCTTCAGCCATATACTTAGCTCTGGTACATTTCTGTAATTTGCCCCATCTCTTGTCCTGGTCTTTACTTCAACATAAGTATTTTCTTCTTTAGTAAGTAAAGAAGTATTTATGTGGCGAAGGCAAAATAGTATTTATGTGGCAAAAAAATAGTATTTATGTGGCAAAGGCAAAACACCTCACTGTTTTTTGCACATGCAGTGGGACAGAAGAGTATGTGATCGTCAGCATAAGTATATAGCCACTTTGGGAAACATTTTGAATAAAAAAATTTTAATGAAATGACTTCCATTTTTATGTTATTCCCCCTTTATTTGGAAATAAAAAGTGTGTACATTTAATGTATGCATTGTGATAATCTGACATACTTATATTTGTGAAATGATTGCCACAAACTAGTTTAGACATTCATCATTTCACACAGTTACTATTGCATGTGTGTCTTTGAGTGCGGTGAGGACACCTGTGATCTGCTACCCTAGCACATTTCAGTACACAATATAGCTTTATTTATTATCATCCTTTCATTATTCACTAGATCCCCCAAATTCATGTTATAGTTTAAATTTATACCTAATGACCAAAATTTCCCCATTGCTCCAATCCCAGTCTAATAACCACACTCTTTTCTCCGCTGCTTTGAGGTCAAATATTTTACATGCTGTAATGAGAGAGATTATGCAGTATTTATTTTTCTGTGCCTGACTTATTTCAATCAATATAATATATTCAAAATACCTTCATGTTGTCTCAACAGGCTCTTCTCTTTTTAGTGGCTGAGTGATATTCCATTGTGTGTACATTTTCTTTATCTATTCATTTGATCCAGCTACCTTATTTGTGGGTTTATGTCAAAAGGAAATAAAATCAATATTTTAAAGACATATCAACACTCCCATGCTCATCGCAGCATTATTCACAATAGCCAAGATAGGGAACTAACATAAGGGTAGCGTATTCTTGATGTTTAATGTGATACACTAACATTTTGCAGAGACAGCTGATGACAGTAATTATCCTTCTCGCTGACACAGAGAGGTTAAGGTTAGCAACTAAATTATTCAATCACTTTTCCAGGACTACAACAAAAGAAACTTGGTACTTTTAGAGTTTAAAAGTATATATCTTTTCTTTTACACAGTCTGGTTTGTGAGGATAAAGGGTGTGATGCTTTGCTCATCTCAGCCTCTCTTAGCAACTCCCCACGCATAGTAAACATGCAGCCAGTATTTCCACCTGCTTGTCTGATGTGCACTTCTGTAAGGTATTTCTAAAGAAGCAGTTGTCCCCGACTCACTCACAGTATTGTTGATGCAGACAGAAAAGACTAATTGTATCTCTGAGAACTGGGCCGAGTGACATGTGCAAAATTTCCAGCTGTCACTCCTTCATGCTCTTCACTCCTGAAGAAGAAAGATGATGAACAGAAAGAAGATTTCCATTAATTTTTAGACAGTGTAATACATTTACCAGTGAGTTCCAAGTTTGTAATGTAATATGCTGTAATCATCTGAAAATGCTTCATCAGACCTAGTGTTGTCCCACCAGTAATGATGAAATCTCCGTGACTCAGATGAGGACATATGCATATGACACATTCATTCAGTTATTAGGTCTTCTGTAAAACGATGAAGCTGATCTTCTAACACTGACTGCAGCTACTGGTTTGTACCCTGATGCTAGTGATCAGATTATCTTTCTCATTATCTTGCTTGCCAAATGCAGGAAGTTATTAATGGATACAAAATGATCCAGTCCTTTTAAAAATCCAGTCACTGTTCTTGTCTTGTGACCTCTCTCAGCAGAGAATTCCATATACCCAGTTAATGAAGTATTACCTATTATTGGATCTAAATTTACTGCCCACTAATTTCATAGAGTGTCTCCTTGCTCCCATATTGTAGGGTAGGGTGAAAGCAAAAAGCTCATTCATTTTCCCTGTGCCCTTCATTCTTTAGAGTCCTTTATATAGTTTCTTTCTTGTTCTAATTTCCATGCTTAAAAATTTGTTGGTTTGCATTTTGAAGAGAGAAAATTATTGTGTTTTTAAAAAGCAGAAATAAATAACAAAAGCTCTCTCCCATATTTGTTTCTGGGAAAAAAAACACCAGAAAATAACAATTATGTGTTAATTCAAATGTATTTCTGAGAAGCTTGTACTGCTATTGTGGTGGAACAGCATGTCTGTTTGCTGGTTTTTGCTTCTGTCTCAGATAATATCTCCTCTGTCTTCTGGAAGGTTGTCAAATATCATTAGCCATCTTTCAGTGAAGTTTCATTGTTCACTCAATGTCTTTTTAGTTCCCTTGTAAAATTCTGGATGCCTATAAAATGACTGGGATGCTTCATTTTCCCTTTGTAACAGGTAGAAGAATGTATAGCTTTATATAGTAAGAGATAGCCAAAGAATTGGATTTAAATACAGTTGAAATTTTAACTGTAGTATATAAGCAACCACCACGTTGAAGGCAGTAAAATAAAGGGCAGATATTCTGTTACTTTCTTAGGATACGGGGAGGCAAACATTACAGGCTATTTATAGGCTATTTATACATTGTAGGCTGTTTGTACACGGAATACTATTGCGCGGAATTTGAAAATATTTTTATATGAAGACCTTTGTTATATGTTACTCAGTGATTTCTCGGTAGAACACTGAGGGTCTGGAATAAAGGGACAACTGTATGAGCAGCTCTCTCGTTAGACTTGTAACGATTCCTTCATCCTTGAAAAGTGCTATAGCTCCCTGTTTATTGTTTCCTTCTCTGAAAGTGATGGGGGTTAAACTCAGGGTCTGGCGTGTGGTAGGTAAATACTTTGCCAAGTACATGCTCCAGCCCAGGCAATCCTCTTGGGATAAAGAAAAAGCAGAAATCACCATTTCAGATGAATGTTGAACTTGCAGAGTAAACAACGTTGAGAGAAGATGAGGGAAGGGACGGAAGGAGGGGGAGAGAGATGGAGAAGCGAGAAAGAGAGGGAGGAGAGAGAGATTTAAGAGACAGAGTTTCACTCCCCTCTAAACACAAGCAATCCACTATTTCTGAGTATTTATCAAGGAGAGATTAAGTCAGGCTTCAAAGTGATATCTACACTCCTATGCCCGTTGTAGCTCTTCGCATAGCAGGCAGGAAGTGGGAACAACCTGGATAATATTCACCAACAGGGTAGGTAGGTAGGTAGGTAGGTAGATGATAGATAGATATAGAGACAGATAGCAATAGAGAGACAGATATATATATATATATATATATATATATATATATATATATATGTGCTTTATGGAGCCAAAGCATTAACAGTTAACTCATCAGGGCCTTGAAGCACATTCGTTTGCATATATAATACAATGAAATATTATTTAGCCCTAAAAGTGAAGGGAATGATGCCATGTGTGATAATGTGAATGAAGCTTGAGGACATTATATCACATGAATTAAGCCAGTCTAGAAAGAGAGTTGGCATAAAGACAATGAAGGTATCTAATGTGGTTCCATTCATAGATTTAAATCATGGAATAGGAGTTGCATGGTGGTGGGGGGAAGGAAACATGAATGTTATCTACCAATGAGCATTAACAGATACATAAAATCTATAGATTTTCTCTACAACCTGGTACCTTTAGACAGTAATACTATACTGTACACTTACAATTTTGTTCAGAACATGCAGCTTATATTTAATGTTCTTTCCACGGTGAAACTGACAAAAGTTAAGATGGAGCTGCAGCCCTACGTAGCTGTGGCAGCACCAGGAAGAGCCTCCGGGTCATGACCCATCTGCAATCCCCCACAGGAGCGCTGAAGGGAGGATGGGCGTCTCAGCAGAGATCAGACCCACAAGCAAAGGTGAACTTGGGGATCCGGTTCCAGCTCAGTCTACCCAGATTCATGGACAGTGCCATTTTTCCAGGTGCCTAAGGCTTTACTGCAAGTGGCCTTTCGGTCTTTATTTCCCTTGCGTTCTAATGTTATATCAAAGCTGTTCTGTCCTGAAATTCCTAGAAATGTTTCTGTGAATTTGATCAAATCCAGACCGGTAATTTATTTGGCACTGAAAATAGGGTGGTGCTCTAACAATGACCTAAACCATTTGCCCTTTGCTGCAGAATCAAATGACAAGCAGCGGAGAAAATGACAGCGGGAGCTGGAACGATAGTGCCTCGTGCTATGTAAAGCATTTTGTAAAATCTCACCCACTGGATCTTGGAAGGCGGACGTTATGTCTTCTCAGCCTTAGAGGAAGAGCTTGGAAAATGAACTATGGTAATAAATACTTGCACCTATTCATCAGACTGGGATGATACTGGAAGAAAGACCAGGGGGAGGAATCATCTAGGTTGCTAGCCAATGTGAGAATATAGAAAACATTCAGACATTCAGGGTCTTGGAAATTTGGAAAACCTACCACTTGTGGGAGATGAAATTAAAAAAACTTTGAATGACAAAGATTAGATAAAACTTCGCAGCTGAAGCAAGTGACTCAGAGTATCAGATTGACCCTGAAAATGTTGTTGATTCCTTCATTGTTTCCTAGCCCCTCAAGGTAATCACCAATACATCGAGAATGAACTTTAGAAAAATAATTGTTGATAGTTATTACCACATGGATTTGTCTGCAGGCAAATGAATTAGATGCATACTGCGTTATTGAGAGAATTATATTGACAAAACTCAGGTGAGCCTATATGAGTGAGGACTTTGTTTAACGCTTAAAATTACCACTGGACCTGTAGTTTTCTGTGGACAGGAGAAGACATCAGAGGCCACAAACGGACCTTTAGTAGAGCATATTTTACATTCCCAAATTCACATGTTTCTAAGGAGGATAGTGAACCAGGAAGAACCTCCAAGAATATGAATAAGCCAAGTACCACTAAGAATAATAAGCAAGGGTCTTTTATCTATACAGCAGAATCAGGACCTGTACTGGTCATGTTTTGCCATTGCTGGTACCACATATTCATTACTCACAACGTGATGGAGGAGGCTCATTGTGGCTCCTGGCTTCAGAGGGTTCGGTCCATGGTAAGCTGGCTTCTAGTCAGGAACCTCATGGTGAGGGCGCTTGGTAGAACCAAATGCTGTCTTAGTTACTTTCTCATTGCGGGAGAAAATACCAACACCCACAAATTAAACTTTTTTTCTTTAAGTTTATTGGTACAATTTATATATATATACAGTGATCACATTCATTACTGGGAATTTGGACCCATACCTGGTACATCTTAGTTTCTCTTTCATTTGTCTCCCATTCCCCTCCCCTCAACCTCTCTTCCCTTTCTTATTTACAGAGCTTTTTTTCCATTTTATCCTTTTTTCCTCATTTTTTTCTTTCTCCTTTCTTCTTCCTTTACCACTCCCCTTTTCTATTAAATAATTTTTTCCTAGCTCACAATATCTAGTACATCTTTTAATTCTTGCTTACACTTTCAGTTTCTCACACCAGTGGAACTAGATATTTACACATGAGAAATTAATTTATTTCACTTACGCATTGTCTCTCAGTGTGCATCCATTTACCTAGAAATGTCTCAAGTTTATCCTTCTTTATGGCTGAGTAGTACTCCATCATATTAAAAAAAAGTTCTTTATCCATTCTTCAGTTGATGGGCATTTCAGATGTTTCTGAGATTTAGCTATTACAAACTGTGGTGCTATAAACATGGATATGCATATATCACTGTGGTATGAATTTTTTAATTTGGCTCATGACTTGTAGAGGTTTTAGTCATCCCCTACCATACACCCTTAATCTCAGTATCACCCCCATCACAGAAATATGCTTTACTAATTACCTCTGCAGCTCCTGAGCCAATCAGGTTCACAATTAACCTTAAATGTCGTAGGGCCTTTGTAAGGAAGCCCTCTGTCCTCTGGTTGGGTGAGGTACATACGTCACAAATTCTTTCAGATGTATATAAAATTGCTATGAAGTAGTGATTGCTTTGTATGTATATTTTTGATTATTCTATCTTTGCTCCAGTATTTTATATCAAGTGAATGTACAAGGAGCCAAAACCTTCTATCTTTAACCCCCCAAATCGCCAGGTAGGCAGAGTGGCATGTATATCAAAGGGGGTCTCTTCATATATGTGGGACCCTCATTGTGCTTCTGGAATTACAGTTATGAGATCTGTGAACTTTTTGGCAAGTATTACCATTTTCATTTCACCACTATGTAATATAAAATATTGGAATAAAGATCACCAGAAGATTTAAGTATGATTGTTCTAAATGCCATAGAGACAGAAGATAACCCGTAAAAACCAAATTGTTGCCTGGTAGGAAAGACTGTAAATCTTCACTGGATTGGAGACATATTAAAAAAACTCAACCCATGAAAAGTAGTGAAAGGATACCACTATATCAGGCCTTTTTGATGAAAAAGGAAACCTGCCTTTAAAATAAGTCATCGTGTTATCATTGTTTGGCACAAAGTACAATCAGCAATTTTTTGCAAAATCTTTTATAGCTTTCTGGAGGACATTGTTCAAAGGCTGTCTAGGCTCTGTTATACATAGAAACTCAAATTGTCTAGACTAGTGCCATCCAATGGCACTCTCTGAAGTGATACATATGACCCATAGCTGTGCTAGGTGCTGTCATACCCAATAACCACATGGGGCTCTGAAATCAACTGAAATCAATTTTTCATTGTATATTTAATTTTTATTAGTTTAAATCAAGTGTCATGCAGCAAGTTGCCTCTGAGTAACACAATACACATTTAATGCTTATTACCTCTTAGAATCTGGATTCTATTGCTCACCATGAGAAAATTTAGATGTAATATATTTAATCTTATTGAAGCTGCTATCTTTCTATGTGCACATTATACACTGGCAAATTTAACTGCCATTATACAAATGGTGTTAATGATTAAGAAAAGAGAATATCTTTTGATAAAGAATGATGGATTAATACATAAACATGTCACATGAATACAGTTTATAGAATAAAATAATTTAGCTTTTTCTTTTTTGTAAGAATTTTTTGGTTTATGTCTTATACTCTGAGTAACTACTTTGTAGATAGGGACATACAGTGTATTAAATATTGTTATTCTCTTATTTTTTATCATGAAATTTTGTTTCCCTTGTTCATAAAATAAATCTTATCTGTATAGTTTTATAATTTACTAATTAAAAGTATAATTTAGAATACTATGAATAATTCTCATTTGGGGAAGGACTATAACGTGACCAAGGTAAACATGGAAAAATCATTTGGCTCCTGACTAATAAATCCATTTCTGGCATGGCGCATATTTTTTCTTTTAAAAAAACAATGTAAGTAGCTGCTATCCCATGGGAAAGAGAGCATTAAGAATTGTAGAAGCTCTGACTATTAAAGAGTTGCTGATCATGTTGATTTAAACCTGTCTTTGGTTTCTCTTGCCCGATGGGGATTACTTGAAATAGTATTATGTTAGAACCACCCACCAAGTAAGAGGAGCATGGTCAGTGCTTACTGCTGCCACACAGCTAGTTTACAGGCACCTGAGACTTTGTAAGAGTCAACTCTGTAAGAGACGAACTAGCTGCCCTGTTCTAATTCCAAGTTCCCTAGTGTTTTTTTTATAAGCCATGAAAAGAAGCAAGAACGCACATATTCTTAAGGCGTAGAGAAAATTACATGTGGGCAATTGGCAGGGGCACAATCAATACTACTTCTACTTAGGACCTAATATTTTCCTTCAAATGATTTTTCTTCCCCATGAACCGGAGTCCAGCAGATGGAAAACTGGGAAAAACCATTTCTTTTCCCTGCAATTCTTTTCCCTCCTGCCTGGAAAATCTCTATTGGTTGTTTAGCTAATGGGGAAAGCAAATTTTCGGTCTGCTATGAGGGGGCCTTCTGTATTCAGCATGCCTCTCCTGCTCTTCCATTTATTCTGACTATGCCAGAGTATCTGCCTCTTTTCTTCCCCTCTGGGAGCCTTCTTTGTCTGTGCTCAAGGTTGGCTTCTTCCCATGCTCTGAAAGACCCATAGAAAGAATGTTTTGGTAAAATGTACTTTCTGTAGAACTTTGATACTTAATTAAGACACACACTTTTGCCTTGGGAAAAATAAAACAAATTAGGAGTCAAATTATAGTATAGAGTTTTAAGAAGACATCTCAAAAGAAGGTAAAATAAAAATCAAATATTGTAGAGTAGCCTTGAACCATAAAATGAAAACACCAAGTTTATTTGTTTCTGACCTCTTCCTGCCATAAATGGTGAAGCTGAGGTCCAGAATGATAGTTACACAGGGCCGAACATAGGAAAAAAAAGTTTGCAAAATCAAAATTATGAAACAGGCACCATATTACTTATATTCAATCATTTTGTATAAACTGACGATTGTGCATTTGGAGTCTTTATCATTGCATCTCTCTGACTAACCATGACTAGTGTTGCCCCATATCTGAGGCTGCGGGGGCAGTTGGTGGTGAAGGAACCCATCATACTGCAAAGTGCCTGGAAATCTTATGAATGGGAACTTTCACACCTTCCTGTTGGGATACTGTATGATACATTTCTATCACTTTTTTGCTGTACAGTTTGTGGAATATGCATTTGTTAATATTATCTTTGGTCCCTTTATTTGAATTGTTTCTACATGAAACTCTCCGGATATAATGAAAAACAAACTTACAAAGCAAAGTACTGAAACTAAGATTTAAATATTTTTAAACTTATAAATGGAAGCCTTAACTTGTCCTCTATTTAAACCTATCACTTGATTTCAGGAAGCCTATTTACACTTTGTTTCAACATATTCAAAGCGACAGGATATGAGAGTGGAGTAATTCCTACTTTGAATTTCTCCTTTGAAGACTTTCCAGAATTGAACAAATGGAGTGTTGTGTGTTGTTAAGCCTCAAGAGGTTTCGTTTTCATGTCGTAGAACTCTCAGAATATTCACAGCAGGGAATGGAAAAGGTATAAGCATAATATTATCAAATTTATATTTTAAAAACTGAATGGCTATATCATTGATAGGCTCCTAGAAGATAAGTTTATAGAAAACAATTAAATATAAAATAGCAGGGCTGAAATCTGGATGGTTGAGCTGTGCTTCAAACTATAGAACTGTCATCTATTTTCTTACTGCATTGTAGGAATGGGTCTGGCAGACAATCTAAGGACATCACAGAGTGCCAATAGCCCAGATACCCACAGAACTACACCTCAAAGTGCCAGGAGAAAATCTATTCATCCAGGAATGGCTGTATCTGTTTGAAAATTAAATTACTTCAATAAATTCCCATTGTCCCAAAACCAAATTCAGACAGGACACATTCCCTGCTGATAACCTAACTAAAGTGTGTTTTACAGATGGGAGATTAATGCAGCCAAGTGTTTCTTTGATGGCATTTTCTTAAAAAAATAAAGGGATATGCTTCTCACAAATAGAAAGCAGCTGTGGAAAAGCTAACAGCTGACAGATATTCTAGGGCAAGGAAAAGTATTTTAGAAACAGAATGATGATACATGATAATTTCTGATGTAGGGTGTGTGTGTGTGTGTATGTGTATGTGTGTGTTGTGATGATTATAGAGGAGTGAATAATAAAAATAGGAATTATTCTAGCTAAAAGTATGTTATGGTTGATACATTGTGTCAACTTGGGGAGTCCAGAGCTTTGGCTGAGTGATTCAGTAGGAAGCCAGGGTGCTTACTTTGTATATATCCTGAGCCTGTGGAAGTGGAGGGCATGGAGGTTATGGGAGACATACACGCCCCCTGGGTGGGGGAAGGCTGTTTACAATGTAAGGGAAGGAAGGAGGCTGCTTGCAGCCATTCTTCCCTTTTGCTCTAGTTGTTTTTGCTGTGTGTTGCTGCCATGAACAATTTGCCCTCTGCCATGTGGCACTCTGCCTCAGAACCAGCCAAGTATGGACTGAAACCTCCACAAACTATAAGCTAAATAAACCTTTCCTTCCTTCATTTTTGGCGTTGGGTATTTTGTCTCAGCAACGAGAGAAAAGTAACCAAGACAGAATTTGGTACCGAGAGTGAGGTCGTTGCTGTGACTATACCTGACTATGTGGTTCAAAAACCTTTGGAAATTGCTTGTGGGAAGAGTTTGGAAAGGTTTGGAGATGTCTGGTCAGAGCTTGGAAGACCAGAAGGGTGATAGAAATCCTGCCAGTAAAGACCAGGTTCAGGGGGTTTCTGTTGGGAAAAAGCACTGCATTGGTTGTTGGACTCCAGAGGATGTATGTTATGGCTTGGCTGAAAGTCTGTCTACATTTTGCTCATGTCCAGAGACTTTGCCTAAGACTGAGATTAAGGGCGGCAGCAAACTGATTAATCTGGCAAAAGAAATTTCAAGGCAATCAAATGTTGGGGCAATGGCATGGCTATTGTTGGGGCTTTTAGCCAGATTTATATTGACAATCAAGAGCAAAGAGCCCAGCAGGATGATTTAAAATGTTGTGAGTTTGGCCAGAAAGGAAGCTCCAGTACAGCTGTGGATTGCAAAGATAAGGCTGAGGAGATATCTATTGCTGAGAAGGAACAAGAGAATGGAAAAGATGGCCTGAGGGCATCACAAGATGTGAGTCTTCAACCTTTGCAGTCTCAAAACTGCAAAGGTAAGAGACCTTGCCTTGAGAAGGAAGCCAAAAAGTGCCATGTTCCAAAATGGAGGCGGCATAGAGAATTTGTTCCTCAGCATTGGATTCAGTGTGCCCAGCAATCCAGGCACTCAACCCCTAAGGCCAAGAGAGAGGCAAGTTTGGCTACTGCTCCAGGAGGCAGCAGACCTTGGCATCATCCACGTGGCCCTGGCTTTAGGTGCAAGGAAAATGCAAGCGTTCTGAGGTTAAAGAGGCTTCCACCCAGATTTCAGAAGGCCTGGGAGGCCAGGCAGTATGCCCCTGAGAGGGCAGTGTGTGAAGCTGTGAGTGTGAAGCAAAAGGTGCCCTGCAGACCTCAGAAGTTTAGAAAAGCCAGGAATGTGGATCATCAGAGGAAAGCTGCAAGGAGGGAGCAAAGCAGGCCTAAGAGAGAAGCCATGGAGGCTGTAACCGCCAGAAGTGCCATAGGGGTGGACTCATGCAAGCCTTTGGAGCTCACAATGTACAACATGTTGCTTCAGATGCTGAATGTGAAATTACAGGACACAATGTTAGCCTTGCTGGATTTTGGACTTGCTTTGATCTCAATACTCTATATTACCCTGTCGGTGGCTTTTGGAATGGTAATGTTTATTTTGTGCCTTTAAAAATTTGAAGTGTTTAATTTTCATTTGTACGGGGGCAAAATGTGGTTCTAATGTAATATAATGGCTTTGTACCTGGAAACTGGTTTAAGGAAATGTGTCTGGTTGCCAAGTTGACAAGGGGTGGAATGTTATGGTTGATACGTTGTATCAACTTGGAGAGTCCAGAGGTTTGACTGAGTAATTCAGCAGGAAGCCAGGGTGCTTACTTTGTATATGTCCTGAGCCTGTGGAAGTGGAGGGCATGGAGGTTATGGGAGAGGTACATGCCCCCTGGGTGGGGGTAGGCTGTTTACAGTGTAAGGGAAGGAAGGAGGCTGCTTGCAGCCATTCTTCCCTTTTGCTCTGGTTGTTTTTGCTGTGTGCTGCTGCCATGAACAGTTTGCCCTCTGCCACGTGGCACTCTGCCTCAGAAGCAGCCAAGTATGGACTGAAACCTCTACAAACTGTAAGGTAAATAAACCTTTCCTTCCTTCATTTTTGGCGTTGGGTATTTTGTCTCAGCAACGAGAGAAAAGTAACCCAGAGTACATGATACCCTTACTTATAGGATCCCCATCTAAAAGGTATATATATATATATGTGTGTGTGTGTGTGTGTGTGTGTGTGTGTGTGTATTTATATATTTATGTCACACAAGTATATCTGTGCTTAGAAACTATTTTTTTTTCCATGAAGGTGCCCATTTTCACCTTGAAATCACTGCTTAGAACAGACTAATATAATCAATTTTCTCTCAAAATATAACTGAGATCACTCTGTTGCCAAGCAAGAGAGACTGGAGAACTGAGCAAATACACAAGGAGGCTGACTTTGGCGCGCAGTGCGCTGTAGTAATATGGAGCCCAAGACAGAGAGTCGGTACACAGGGGTCAATAGAAAGGTAAGAAGTGAAAAAGTAGAATCCAAAATGAGCTGTAAGAACACCAAGGAAGCTTCCTCCTCTTGGCACATGCGGCATGAATGCTTTTCCTTGAATGCCATCTGTGCCTCACTTTAGCTAATTACTAATATGTAACATTTAAAGCCATATAAAGAGTCACAAAATTGAAAAAGGTAGGCACAAAGGATTACGTAGTAAATAGTGTTATCTGTTTTACAAAAGAAGTGCATCTGAACTAATGAGGAAAGTTTGGAGAAATGATAGTTCACATGGTTCAGCAAATTGGATTTTTAAAATATGTTTTCATAGATGATGCAGTGTGACTTGCAAGGGCAGAAAGCATATAATGGCAGATAAGTGGTAGCTACTGTACAGAGCTTGGCCTCTTGGAATCAGGACCTACAGCTGGTATTGGTGATGCTTCTTACCCTCCTGTACTCTCCCCAAACCAGTGTTTGTCTGGGGGAAAGACAGACTCATCTTATTCTGGGAAGTTTGCATTCACACATTCCAGGCCCCTGAAGATATGGCTCATACGCCTCTCCTGCACCACCTTCTCCCCTCTTGTCTGCCTGTTGAAACACTTTCAGTCACTCTCTGTAAACCCCTAAAATCCTCAGCTCCTGTGTTTGTTTTTACTTTCTTGTTTTAGTGGAAACCTGACTCCTTCCCGAGGCTTTTCTATGAAGCCCTCTAAAGGAATATTTTCTTTCTTGAACACTCCCTACCACAGCAGATACCGGTGAGTTGTATGTCTTCTTTGGCTCCTGCTGGCATTTCCAAACGTTATTTTCCCTAGAACGTCCTGATCTGGTTCTCATATATTACTCCTCCTTGATGCATCTACTTCAATCTTCAATCCATTGCTTATTATCCTTCAGTGACTTTATTTCTTCCACTCTAAGCTCAATCACTCTAATGATTCTCTTGCACACAGGCTCATCTCCCCATCTTATCCTGATATTGGGGTAGCTATTTGGCCACTTCCTTTGACTAACCTTTCTCTTCCCTTATTCCACCCATGCCCACAAGTGCCCAAATATTGTTGGAGACTCCACTTTGATAACCAACTACCATCAGTGGACCCTGAATACTTCCTGGCAGTGTTGTTAGTGTTATTTTCTTACTTTGTTCATTCTTTCACTAGGTAAGATGACTGTGCCATTTAGTCTTTTCTCTCAATAATTTGTATGCATTCTACTTTCTTTGTTTTACCTCTGAGGGTAACTAGCTGTTATGGTTTGGATTTGATATGCCCCTCCACACATAGCAAATCTATGTGATGGTTTAGTCCCTAATGCAGCAATGTTTAGAGGTGGAGCATTAGATTATGAAGACTCTGACTTCATTAATGGATTAATTGATCAGTGGATTCATAGCTTGATGGGTTATTGGGAGGTGATTGAAACACCAGGGAGTGGGGCATAGTGAGAGAGAGGAAGTCATTGGGGCATGCCATTCAATCTTATATTTTGTTCCTGGTGGCTTTTTCAGTTCTTTTGTTTTCCCAGCTGTATTAGTCAGCTTTTCCATTGCTAGACAGAATACACCTAACAGCCCCCCACCTTGAAGAATAAGATGTTTAATTTGCCTCATGTTTTCAGAGACTCAATCTATGATCATTAGGTTCCAGGGTGGAAATACCACGGCAGAAGGGCATGGCAGAAGAAAGCTGCTTAGTTCATGGTGGGCAGGAAGCAGAGTAAGGAAACAACTCCGGAGGTGAATGGGCCAGAGATGAGATACAGTACCCAGGGCAAACCTCTATGATCCATTCAGAAACAGGCAGACATGTGCGTTACTCATCCCTGTGTGGCTCACAAGCCAGTCAGACTTATCATGAAGCTTACCTGCCTCACCACCCCGAATAAGGTGCGTGGCTCTGCTCCACCACATGTTCCCTTCTGAGCTGCGGGCTCGCCAGAGGACCAAGGTGATGGGGGTCGAGGGATCATGGACTGAAATCTGGGAAACTACGAGCCAAAATAAACTCCCCTCCTTTTGCGCTGTTTCTGTGAGGAGCATTGTCACAGTCACAGAATGCTAATGAAGGCACCCGCCATGTTTCCAGCCAAGACTGGGCTTTCCTTTTGTGTACTCAGTATCATGTTCACTGTGTACTCAAAGACATTGCTCTAAAAAAAATCTCAACCCTTCCTTCCTGTACCAGTAATTTCTTCTTCTCTACTAATTTCCATGTGTCTACAATATGATGTTATTTTTCCAATATTAAGAAAAGATGAAGCTTCTTCAACCACCCAGATGCTGATAGGAAAAAAAAAAAAGCCAAGAGGTATAAGCTGACCCTAACCCCTGTGTTCCTGAAAAAGCAATAGGCCTAGGAGGTATTAAATCTCCATCTTGAGGTAAGAATAAGAATTTTGACATTGGGCAGGACGTGCAATCCAATGGAGGTCTCACTTGCTTTATCAAATGGCCTTATCACATCCAGCTATCGTGGCAAAGGGTGATTCCCTTTCAGAAGCCTGAAAGTGACTGTGGTGATTAACAAACTGATCCAGGCCAAGGATCACAGACCACTGCTCAAGTGCTTACCCTGGCCTACTGGAACAGACTAGAAACAAAACAAGAGTTATTGGTGGCCCAGGCTGAAAAGAAAGCTATCAGTAAAGATGTCCCCATTTAAAAAAAACAAACACACAAAGCAACAAAACACCTATCCTTCGATCAGTGACTAATATGTCAGCACTTTGGTGGATAACAAGAAAGCTCAGCTGGTGGTGACTGCACGTGACGGGGATCCCACGGACCCGGTGATCTTCCTGTGTTAAAGGTACAGGTCCCCTATTCTAATGACGGGGAACACCAGACTGTGACATCTAGTCCACAGGTAAGTGTGCACTGCCCTTGCCTTCGCACAGCCTTCTCATGCGCTCTGGAGAAGCTCGTGGAAGCTATGAGACCAATTAAGTGACATATCTGATCAATTATGCTGCCACAGGGAGATAATATCCTGGCTCCAAAATCTGTGGCTCACATTTCCAACCTGGAAAAGGCAAAGGCTAAAAAGTCTTCAGCACTCAAACGGGTAAATGAGTACCATTGTGTGTTTTGTACATAAATAAGATTTTAAAACTCCTCCAAAAATCAAAGTCCTCCTTGTGTTCTGTTTATTCAATGTCACTTCTTCCTCTTAGGGCTAAACTCCTTGAATGGGATTTCTACACTTGCCAATTCCAGTTTCTCTCTTTTCCTTTTTTCTTAAACCATTCCCATCAGACCATCGTTCTACCCTCTTATCAAGGTTTGACCCTCGCAGATGACTGTTGGATGATCTTCACTTTGCTGAGTGCAGGAGCTAAATCTCAGTATTCATGTGACTTTGCCCTCTGAAAAGCATTCAGCACAGGGCATTATCCTCTTCTGGAAACAATTCTGTTATGTATCTTCCTAGAAATCACTCTCTTGGTTTTCCTCATATTCTTACGTGTTCCTTCTCTTTTTTTTCCCATCTCTCTTTTGTTATTTATTTTTCTTTTCCTTCCTTTCTTTTTTTTTTTTTTTTCCTATTTTCTTCTTATCTTTCTAATCCCTAATGGTAGGATTCTGCTGGACTAAGTGGTTCGAAATCTTTCTACTTTCACTCAAAGAAAGCTCAAGTCTTCAGGTGCCATATCCACCTTTATACATGAAAGGCCTCTCAAGGCCCTGGGTAGTTCACCTTTGCTTAACCCTAACTTGCTCTTTCTACCATTTTAATTAATGACTACTATATTTTTATGCTTATTCACGCTAAGTATCTTAATGGTATCTCTGCCTTCTCTTTTTCCCTCACACCCATTATTGAATCCATCAAAAAATTCTACTGGCTCTATCTTTAAAGTCCATCCAGGGACTGCTTCTCCCTAGCCCACGGTACTCTCATAATGGCATCGTCCTTCATGGAGTGATTGTAACAGCTTCCTAACAGGTCTCCTTGTCCTTCTGTGGAGCAAGCGGAGGGATTCCCTCTGATGGAACTTGCTCAGTGGCTTCTGTCTTATACAGGAGGCAAGTTGAAGCTTACTGTGGTCTCAAGGCCCCACTCGGTCTAGTTCTTCAGCTCACTGACTTCCCCTTCCCCTGCCCGTCACCCCCACCTACACCAGGCTCCTTACTGGTCCTTCCAGTTGGTTAAAAATATGAAAATGTAAGCGTTTTTATACTTATGAGTAAGCATCGGTTGCAGTTTACAGAACTTGAGAGACATCATTCTTAAGCCAAACATATACAGGCAAGAAATCATTAGAACTTGGATTTGAAATCAGAACCGCTTACCCTCCAAACCTAACGCCTTTCCATTTTGTGAGTCATGCTGCTTCTATTTGTCTATGTTTTCAAGTCTCTAACTGTGTGTCGATTACTTAAAATAACTTCCAAGGACAAATCTTTAGGTTTTAAAATGTTTAGAAAAATTCTTTGCTAAGTTCACATTTGGGCCATAGAAAGGCAGAAATTACTAATTTTTTTCCCTTGAAAACGTGCATTCAACCTGCTGGCTCCTTATATTATGTCTGGCTATTTTGGTTTTAATCCTCAGATGTTGGCTTTGATCTGTGTCTCATCCACTGCAAATAAATCTGGTAATTATTTTGATGATTGTAATTTCTTTTTCCTTAGAAAAGAATATAAATTTTCTATCACTTTTGAACCTCTTATAGATTTTTACTCAAAGAAAACCTTTTGAATTTACAAGAGGTTTGGAATTCATGAATTCTGAAATGAATTTATAACTCCTGGATAACTGGTTCAGGAAATGGAGAAAGGAAAGAGTGAGCATAGCGAGATAAACACATTAACCACAGTTTCAAGAAAGAGGTAAACAATTCTTCAGCTGCTGCCAGCTCAGGAAAGGTAAGTGTGAGAGTTGCTTTCTAGCATTTGTATTCATTAATTCTCCTTCGAATCAGAGGACAAAGGGTGTCCTTTGGAGTTAAACAGGTTACAACCAGGCAATCTCATCTTACACAGTGGGGGTTCTACACAGAAATGATGCATTTTCTCTTGGATCTAGTTTCCCTTCTTACTACTTCCTCTCTTCTGCAAAGACTTCTTAACACATGTAGGCTCCTTGGAGAGGCTGTTCCAGATTCCTAGCTGTGTTGTGTCTTTGGGCTCAACAGGAGCCACTTTTCTCTCCCAGCTGATAATTTTGTCAGGACACCTGGTGTGAAATCGGTTCCTTGGTGCCAAGCCCCCTGTGGCTGAAAGACCCAAACTCGGAGACATATGACCCATTGTTTTGGCCTCCTGGAGTGTTTGTTGGGTCACATGGCATCTTTCTTTAGAGAACAGATACTGCTGTAGGTTTAAACAATACAAGAATGCTCTCAGGGGCCAATGAGGAAATGTGTTTATGGGGAAACACCTTATTATTTTAAATGGTGTTTTTAAGAGAGATAATTGGCCCTTCTCTGATCTTTCTTAGGGAAATTACTTTTCCATTTCTTCCACAGACTAATGCACGACAAATGCCTTTATAAATTTAGTGCAAATCATTCCCTTTGGAACTTTCCTTGCTTTAATGATGTCTGCTGTATGTGAATCACAGACTTCAGAGTTCCAGAGGAAATCATCAGTAAAAAACAATGACAGTAAGGTAGCCAGAACATGAAATTCCTATGAAGATGTCTAAATCCCACAGTAGCTTTTGGGTTACTTCCCAGACCTTATCTTAAAGAGTGCTTGGAATTTTGCGTGAAGCTGACGCCTCAGGGTTTGGGAAGAGGTAAACAGGTAAAATAAGTGGCTTATGTTCTGTTTAAATGCTTAATTGAAGTAGAAAATTGAGTTTACTTCTTCATCTGGGATCTTGTAAACATAGCCTCTTTATCCCAGAGTTATTTTGATTGTTTGGCTGGCATTGACCTCTAAGGCCCAAAAGAAAGAAAAATGAGGAGGAGGAGGAGAACAAGCTATAGACTGAAGGGCAACATTATTTATAAATTACAACAAAAACTCCATTATAAAGCAAGCCTTTGAGGGGAAAGCTATTTTTGCTATTGTGTCATTAAATACTTAATATGGTGAGTCATTATCTAATCCATTGATGTCAATGAGGAAATACCAGAATCCTTTGGGGGCTGGACACATGCTGGGCCCCACCCCCACCTTTCCTTGTGCACAGGTCTTTGATGAGCATAAGACTTAGCTAACTTCTCCATTTCTAAGGTTCCTGAGAAATGCATGCACTACTCTTTGAGAACTGTGGATTTAATCCACTATACAAACTTCTACCCTCATGAGATGTTTATTATAAATTACTAGGATGAAAAACAGTTACTAGGATGATTTAAGGTTAAAGGTTTAAATATTTAAGACACACTTCCTGTGAAACAACTTATTTATATGCCTATACTTCAATCACAATTCATATTTAATAATTAATTAAAATGAATTGTCTTCAATGATATTATATAGGCATAAAGTGGAAGACAGCATGGACTGAAGCAGTATTCCTCAGAACTGAGTAGTACATGGATCTGTTTATTTATAGACAATGTTAGTTCATACCATAAGAAACTATGTAGGAGCACATTATGGTTAGGTAATTTATACTCTAAAATTTATAAATAAACCATAATTTATGTATAATATAAAAATCCATAAAATATGTAATTTGTATAAATGTATAAATTTTTATAAAATGTACAATTATACTCTAATGTAATTAGAATTCAAATGGAATTCAAATCAAAGTATAAAAACACATTCAAATTAGCAATTTTAATTCAATATGACTAATGTACTATTTCGAGAAATTAAAGCAATGTTTGCACCATGGCTATGGCAGAATGTTTCTTTAGTATGTCATACCACTAGATATGTGGGAAGACCTACATTTCCCATCCCTTTCTATCTAAATTCTTGCAAAAGATCTATCAAGTCAGTGTCCCATGCCATGATTTGGTATTTCCTTAATATCCCACATTATTTATTTATGAGATCTGCCTGTTTTATTGTTATCTTTTCCCCTAAATTCTCAACATGTGGGATAGCATTACTGAACACCAGTGTGGCCATCCATTGATTCAGAAGCATTTGTGTTTTTCACACTTGCTCTGTTTCCTAAGGCACTGTTAGAGGTATCTGAAAAAAACAGTTGAAGAGCTTGCCCTCACGGAGCTTTCTGATGGAGGTGGACAGCAGGTTGCAGGGTAGGGAAGTGAAGAAGCAGATGGGAAAACAGATCTGGTTTAGGTTGATATAGGGGAAAGAAGCTCCCAATCTGCTGGATGTCTGAAACACTGAGTGAGTTCATGTTCTTTAAAACCAAATAATGAGTTCTAGGAACATGGAGGTTAACAGTAGGAGGAATTTATTGAGAAAAATAAAGTTTTTGTTCCGGGGGAAAGAAGGTGGCCTGGAAAGTGGATTCCATGCCAACCCCACTTCTCAAGGGTGTTTACCGAGCAAAGTCACGAGGTGAGGCAGGCTTAAGATGGGACAGAACTATAATTAATTAATAAGACTATAGATACAGTCACTTAGGTAATATTGATCCAATGGCAAATCATAGGGTGGGCGTGAGTTGGGACAAAACTTTGGTCAACCAGTAAGTATACAAGTAAAATCACTTGAGTAATATTGATTACATTGGGATCAAATGGGGAAATAAGTCATGTGGCAAGCACACATGAGCAGACAAGGACTTTCCTGGAAGGGGTGGATGAGGAGATTTAGTCTTCCACCCCAAGATGATTGATGCCTACTTAAAATATCAGTCATTGCTATTTATCCCTAGGGAAATATATGGGTGAGTAGTGCTTTTGCATGAAGCCTGGCCTTCAGTGAATACATCTCCATTCACAGTTGTCTTCTGCACTGACCTGTGGAGGGCCCAGCCCTGACTGCCGATAATGTTTCTATGTCACTTAGCTACCTATACTAAGGTCATATGGAGCATCATCAAGCAAAGTAAGGAGTTTGGATTTTATTTGAATAGTAAAGGGAAATCATGGAAGATTTACCTAGGAAATTTATATTAGTTTTTAAAACTCTGGGTTCTCTGTAAATGATGACCTATAAAGAGAGAAGTATAGAATAGCATGGACCCTGACTCTGAAGCAATTGTTTTAACACTATCATCCAGGTGATATATATGTGATCATATGCTCCAATTAACTTTAAAGATAATTCTTAAAATTCAAACATATTAAATGTAAATTCATCAGATATATAAGGACAATGCAAAATTTCCAACATTTAAAAATAGTTATAATAAAAAAAATCAGAAAGAACTTTGAAACCTCTCCATGTGTTCCTAGGATTTTGTGTAACAGACTCTGTTTCAGAGGAAACTTTACAGCTATGAAGTCTGTTTGGGTCACCTACAGTTGTTACTTAACCTTGCAAGGCCTGTTTCCTCCAGGATGGAACTAGTCAAGCTTCTGATTAGAGCCTGTTGCCAGGTAGGGTCTTAGACAGGAGTCATTGCTCTAAGCCTTGGGATGGTCACTTTATGTTTTTAAATAAAGATTTCAAGAGAAAATGTAACATACAATGAAAGCAAGTTAAACACTTTGTGATTCAAGAATACCAGGGCAGTTAGAATTATCATAGGTAGGAATAGAAAACCAAGAAATTAAGAGTGGGCCAGGAGGAAGGTGACTTTCTCAGTCTTGGCTTCCTTCTACTTGTGCCTTTTAAACATCTTATTAAACAGTAAATTCTCACGAAATGAATAAAAGGAATCTTTCTCAACACTGAGAGGAATCAGTTCCCTTCACTACAGTTATTCTTGTTTTGTAGATAAGCAAAATTTTAATTCAAGGCGCTAATGCATTGTTGTGATTTCCATATTGAAATTTTAGGTCAACACCAAGCTTGTATTTTCAGTGAGCCACTGAACTCAGCCTCATAGCATAAATGGTTGATTATAGCTTCACAACCATTGCTTCCAATCTACACACATGCCTTCCTTTCCTTTTAACTTATAGGGTAATTCTAATGACGGTAATGCCATTTTCTGAAGTGTGGGTAATGAGACTTCATAGTCAAACTTCAGAAACAAAGGCTAAAATGTGGGGTGAGAGCAGATATAAAATTGAAGTATCTTTTAAAATTTCTTAGTACTCTAAGTGTTTGACAAAAATTTTTATTAAAAAATTTGTTGTAAATACCAATGCAAATATATATTTACAAAGAGCGCAGCAAAGAATTCCTATTTTGGGCAAGTCTATTCTGTTGCTGCACTGCCCTTGCAATTACTTCGGTGATGACAATAAATAAACTTAGCTCCTTTACCAAATATGCTTAAGGATAATTTCACACCCCAGTGCAGTGCAGCTGCTTCTGCCCTGGCCAGTGTTTGACAGCTCAGAGCAAAAGCACATGAGCACGTGGGAAAGGAAGCATAGCAGGCAATTTCAATTTCAAACCATGGCATCAAGAATATTGTGTGTTATATCCACATTCAGGACCGCATCCCCAACAATGGAGCAATTCCAAGGGAATAAAGAGTCCTTTCGTGATATTTTTAACAAAATGCTTCTAATAACTCTCTCAGCTTTTCAGGATTATGGTATATTTGGCCTGGCATCTTTTCGTGTTTTAATTTTTAAATTCAGGTATGCTTTGAACATGCCTTTATTTTATTTGTACTTACCCCACCAAGCTGTATTTTCTAAGAATTATTTGATGTTGGAGAAGTTCTATATATTTTTTATAAGCCAAGTTAAGCATTTCTCGTTGAAGCATAAAGTTATATTTTTGTCATCCCTAAGTGAAAATTAGATGGAAAAATAACATGGATAGAGTTGTTAATGTAAAATCACTACCAGGAGGAAAGAAAAAATATCTCCTAAAGCTTTTTAAAATTCATTATAAGAATATACATGTGCAAAGAGCCAAAGGATAAATTATGGTATATTCTTTAATATCCTTTAGAAACAAGTGGAATTTGCTGAGGCTACTGTGACAGAATAGACCCAAACACCCAGTGACTTGATGGTTGATCAGAAAATCGTAAAGTGTAAAAAAAAAGATTTTCAATGTCAAGCACATGTTCCCCTCCCCAACCAGAAGGGTGGAATGTTTCACTTGTGAGCATGCTCAATCAGTGCCCTATCTTTCTTGATAAAGGGATTGGAATGCAGCGGCTAATTCAAGTCTTTAGACTCCTGCCCTTCTCTTTCTTTTTGCCTCAGAAGCAATCCACAGCTACTCATTGGTGCATCTAGAAAATTTGAAGCCCAGGGTAAATTAGACACGGACTTACTCTCCTTTCTTTTTTTTTTTTTTTTTTTTGTTTTAAGAGAATAAGTTTCTATCATTATTCTATGAACATTTTTAAAAGTGCTGTGGACTGCAGAAAGTCAACCTGCTTCTCTGACCCAGGATAGAACTTGACGTGTGAAAACCCGCAGGGCTATGTCTAGCATAGAAATAGGAACAAGGTAGAAGAGCTGGAAGGCAGAACTAGGCCTACTGTGAATCACAGAAGTCATTTCCACTTGGGTATAAATCTCATTTTCACTTTGACAACAGTGGACCATTATTTGAAATGTTCTCTAGAATTAGATACGAGTGTGTTTGAAGATGGCAGGTTGTAGATGGGGTCCCGATCTTCCCAGCCAATCTTTTTCTTCTGTCCTCCTGAGCTCCTGCCAGGCTGAGAATCCCCAGTGAGTAAGGCTGAGAACCACTGTGACGATCGTCATCACCCTCATTTTACATATGAGGAGACTGAGGCAAGAGAGATGGAGCAACTTTGCGTCATCACGCTAACTAAAAGGTATTTTAAAGAGAGAATCCAATTCATGCCAGCTGTACTGTTCCAGAGGTTGACACGCTTTTTCTGTAAAGGGCCAGATAGGGCCTACCATAGGTTTGTGTATGGTCCTTCTTGAGACCACTCAACTCACAACTGTGAGAAGCAGACATGGATGATATACTGTAAACAAAGGGCCGTGGCCGTGTCCCAATAAACGTTACCCAGAAACTGAAATTTGAACTTTATGTACTTTTCATGTAATATATTCTTATTTGTCTTTGTTTTGTGTTTTTCAACAGCCCCCCAAATAAAGACCATTCTTAACTCCTTGGTCTATACCAAAAGAAGTAGGAAGCAATATCTGGCCTATAGGGCATAGCTGGCCAACTCGTACTGTATAGCCTATTCTTCCAAGCTAAACAACATTCTACATGTACTATCTTCAAATCTTTTGAGCTTTGGGGGAATTCTTAAAAGTGTCATTTCTTTTCCCTTGCTGTCTCCTGTCTAACCATGCTGCTGCTATTCTCTATAAGTTGCATTTTCTCCCACAGTCACATCCTGCTTCTCCTCAGTTTTAGTGCTTGGTGAAAAGTTTTAAGAATTTCATGACTGCTTAGTCCCATGATGATGTCACTCAGGGTCAGACCTAACTTAGCCCAACTTCATGTGCACAGGCAAACCTCCCAATTTCACAGTGGTACTAAAGGAGTCCTGTGGATGGGCCCACTCAGGGATTATGATGCTGCAAAAGAAGGCAGTTGGTGGTTGTACTGTCTTGCTTTTTTGCCAGCTGTTCTTCTGAGTTTAAATTTTTTAAAGGATGAGGATCAACAATAAAAGCAAAAATATTTAAAATTTGACTAAGAAAGCACAAGTAAACATTTATTCTGTGAACCCATGAATGAAAATATTACAAAATATTTAAAGCCCAATATCTATTTGTACACCACTGGAATTAAGCCCAAGAATTAAACTTACTGGCTGTATGACACTGAGCAAGCTAAGTTGCCTTTTCCTTACTTTCCTCATGTGTAAGATGGTAATGCCAACAGGATTTTATACCTTCAAGTTAAAGAATGCAATGACTTAATATGTCAAGCATTTTAAAGTCTATGATACATTATAAACAATGAGTGGTGTATTAATACAAGATAGTCTTATTATTTTTATTTACTAATACCTGGTAACAGTAACTCATCATCTCAGTTTTAAAATTGTCATATTTCCTTCCACTTCTATTTTTTCAACAGAGTCATTCCTGTTAGTAAAGCTAATATCCAGTTATTATCTATACATAGAATGGAAATAATAATAGAGAAGTATTACACACTTAACATGTATATCAGACATTATTTGAAAGGCTTTCTATATATTAAATAATTTAGTTTTCGACAACCCCTTGAAATCAATGCTATTAAAATATATGTAAAATTAAGCAAGTAAGACAGAGAGAAATTATTGCAGGTAGCCCAGGGTCACCTAACTAGTAAATGACAATTACTCCATAAAGCAAAATGGGAGCCAAATTAAAACAGATGTAGGTTGAAAACTCTTATGATCACTTGACTGAAATCCAGGTGTCAGGTGAATACAGGTTTGGAAAGTTCCTATAATCTTTTAAATCACAAAGATAAATTTGTAAGGAAGAGCAAGGACGAATTTACACCCCCCCCCCCCATAGGAGAGCCGCACAGTGCACTGCCGCACACTACTGCGGAGGTGTCTCAAAGCGTCAGGAAGACAGAACAGTGATGTTCAGCACTCAGTTTATCCCGTCTCAGAAAGCTGCTCTTTTGCAGCAAGAGCAGTAATGCGCTGGTCCAAACACTACCAGGTATGTCTCTAGATTAAATAATGACAGCATGAAGAAATGATAAGACTGAAAATAAAACTACTCTAGTAACTTTATATTATTTTTATCCTACTAAGTTTCATATTCCTCTTTATGTTTTGTTTTGACCAGTCTCCTCCTCATTAAACTCTGGAATAGGAGGGCATTGGGAAGCCTATGGCTACTGTGGAGTGCTGCTTACCAGACTCTGGTGTGTTGACAGCGATCGGAGCCTCTGCTCCTCCGTTACCTGCAGCTCCCCCTGCCCAGGGAAAAACCTCCAAAAATGAGCAATTAACTGAGGGTAAGAGGGGCAGTTGTGGGAGTATCTTCAAAAACTAAAACTTCTCAGTAGGACAACTTCAGGCATCCTGAGCAGTCATGGGTTTGAAATCAGAGATGTAGTTACATATTGGCATCAATGTTTTGGTTCAAAATATTTCCCACTGTGTTTTCTATTTGTTCACGAAGACGGTAACTTCAAAAGACATTAATTAATTACTGACAGTTTTACCAGTGTGCAATGGGAAAAAACAAACAAAAGTAAAACAACTTTGGCTAAGTAATTGTGTTGTTGAAAAACACTTTTTCACCTTTAGGTATAAAGCATTTCATTATAGAATTTTCAAAATTTCCCTAGGGTTTATTCATATCGCAGCCTGCAAAAGCATAATTTTCTTTGCTTCCTCTTATGTACAATTATCTTCTATTTTTGCCATTAAAATCAGGTAAAGATAATGTCTTGATGTAATAATTGGTTGTAAATTAGTCATTTCATTGCATTATCTTGCTCCACAACCTGTTTTCCATTTTGTACTTCCTACTTTAATGAATATCACTGAAGCCAGGAGCCTCAGAATCAGCTTTAAATTATCTACAGTTTACCAAATCCACACTGGCAATTGAATTCAGGAATACATAGGTAATAGCTCCCTGGTCACTGATGTTACCAAGATGCTGGTCATTACCAGCCTGGGCTATTGCCCCACTGGTCTTTGTGTAGTCAGTTACCCGCTGAAAACAGAATCAGGTCATTAGCCTCCTCATTTTTAATGTTCTTTTTTATTTTATTAAAATAAAACAAAAATTCATAATCAGAAAGAGAGAATAACAATAGTTATTACCTTGTGCCATTATTTTCAAAGTAGTTACTCAGAGTATATGATATAAACCAAAAGGATTCTTACAGAAAGAAACAACAGATAATAACACGAATATTTCTTTTAGGTACTGGTACCTCCATTCCCAACACACACAATGTTCAGCTGCGATGTTCACGTTCTGCGCTCCGCCCTTATCACTGCTGCTCACTCAGGCCCCGATACGCTCCACAGCCACCCACCGCCCAGCTTCTCCCGAAGTCTGCAGCACACTCACCTCTGAACTCTTTTGCTCTCGTACCTTTTAGTGATTTTTTGGATATACAGCTTCCTCACCTGCAGAGCAGTTCTCTTTTACCATCTGGTTAAGTCATAATAATTGTTAACGACCAGTCCCTCATGCCAGTTGTTTTTGAAAACTTTCCTTCAGTTACCTAAATGGGATTAATAACTCCTCCTTTTGTATTTTTTAAGAGATATGTCTTTTTAAACGTTAAAAAAAATCCACAGATATCAGAAAAAGATGAGATCTGAAGTGTTAGTGCTCTGCACTTACTGTGTAACTATGAACAGGTTATTTCCCTTCTCTGAGCTCCAACACCTCAGAAGTTTTTGTAAAGATGAAATGAGCTAGCACAGCTCTGAGTGCATTGTAATTAGTAAATATTCTGTTAATTTTTCCAATCTTCACTATAATCTCTGCCAGATGTGCTATCATTAACAATTGTGTGTGACTGTGTGTATGTATGTGTTTTATGAAATCCTTAAGACGGCCCATCTAGCACCTCTTAAATTTCCATGAACACTTGTTGGATTAAATTGAATTCTGAATGCTATGTTTTTATTCAATAGCAGCATTAATACTATGGGCTCAAGGAAATCATCTTTCATTTAAATAAATTGATATATTAACTATTATTTTATTTTTATTATACTTTATTAGTTTTTCTGCAAGAACAAATTGGGTGAGGAAATAACAGCATGAAATTATCTGAGCTATGTGTTTTAAAGTGAAAACAAAGAATAAAACAATAGAAGTATTTACAGTCCATTTTAAAGTCAGATATTTAACATTATAGATGCTATACAAGTGTATATGTGTCATATTAAAATAAGTCTTCCTAAGGATAGATAGTGCATGCTAAATTTTTTTTCTTAGTGTTAAAATTATAATAAAAAGTGCTAAGTGCTAAGATCCATTAATATTAGAAAATAGTGGTAGAATCTAATGACTTCATAATATAAGGATCATATTTTAATTAATAGTAAAAGCCACAGCCTACTTGCAATCAGTACTTTAATGGCTGCCACTCAGGAATGAAAGGAGGAAGGAGCAGAGAGAGACCTTTCCTCACACTGGAGCTTCTCCAAACTAAGCCTGCTTGCTTTAGCAGGGTAAAGCTTATTTACCATACACTGTGCAGAGCATGCCAGAGCTCTATTCCTTTGCCGAGGTCCTGAGCTTGTTTCCTGGGACTGCATATTAAGAGGCCTCCCACTCCTCTTAGCTATAGGCTTTCTCTAGAAGGTCTCTAGCACAGCATATTCTGCTCTGCTCCATACTGCCTGCTGTCCAGGCTGGGTATTTGCTGAAGCTCCAGAGCCACCAAAATAATAATAATAATAATAATAATAATAATAATAATAATAATGCTGTTCTTTGTGTCTTTTTGTTACTTGGTCTTCTCTCCACTCACAGCCTGTTTCTCCTGGTGCCTGGCTTTTATCAAACTAGCATTTTTCTCCAAAGGTCCAGAGAATACTACACAGATGTCTGGAATCCCAGAGGGCTCCTGATTTACAGGTCAAAAGACACCAATTTGTACCTCTTGTAAGCAAAAGCATCTTGTAATAATTTATCAATCATATTCTATTCTAGTCAAATTTTGTTTTTATAACATTTCAAACGTGCAAAGCGGGTGCAAGTTAGACAAATTCCTAGAGACCTGCTGCCTGGAAGAGTCAGCAGCCATTTACTTTTGTTCCACTTGGCATATGTGTATGTGTATGTTTCTGTGTGTTTACACATATGCAGTTGATTCTCATTACTCATAGTTATGTTCTATAATTGCCATGAACATTGAAAAAGTGGCTCATGGTAGATATAGATTACTTTCCTGTGAATCTTTGATCACAAACCTTTTAAAAATCAATTTGTCAATACATGACCTTGGTGTGTGTGTGTGCGCACACATGCATGTGTGTTTGCACTGATGGGAGTTAAACTCATGGCCTCACACATTGTTTTATGTGAATTTCTGTTTTAAGACTTCTTGTTTAATATATGAAGTTGTTTTGTTAACATTAAACTTATGACCAGCGAAGGGCACTGTTACTCATGCCTACAAGAAGTGTATTGAAGGCATGTATTTTCTCCTTAAGGCACATCATAGCTTGCTTGCATTTGCCATTACTAGAAGTTCTTATGCGCTGCAAAGGGAACAGTTTTAAACAGTGAAATTGCTGAGGAAAAGCCCAAAAACATGATAAACATGGCTCTAGTTAGCTTACAGAAAGGATACTTTCTTATGAAAGGTGGAAGAAGAAAGAGCATGTTCCTGTTTGACTTTAGCTGGAATGAGCAGGTCAGTCCACTCCAGTATTTGACTCTTCTATGTCTGCAAATGATCACCAAAGCACTCTATTGATCCTTTTCCCAGTATCTGTTATATATTTTGGTCCTTATTTACCCTTTCAGTTTCTCCCACTAGAGATGCTATGTGATATTTAATATGCGTGTCCAGTTTATTTCATTGAAGAGTATGGATTCATTTTTCCCTTCCTTCCTTTCCCCCCTCCCTGCTTCCTAGTTCCCCTTTCTTTTGAACAATTTTTTTCTAATTCATGATAAGTTGTATATACTTTGCTCCTTAATTACACTTCAGTATCTCATACCAGAGAAATGATGTGATATTTACACTGCACTTAAGAGTATACTCTTATGATGCATCCATTTACCTCAAAATGTTTCAAGTTTAACCTTCTTTATGGTTGAGTAGTATTCCATTGTATAAAACATAAATTTTTTATCCATTCCTCAGTTGATGGACATTTCAGTTGTTTCCAAGAATTACCTATTGCAAACTGCACTGCTATAAACATAAGTGTGCATGTGTCATTATGGTATGATGTTTTAATTCTTCCAGGAAGATACCCAGAAAGAGAATGGTTGGCTCAAACAGAATCGCTAATACTGTTTTTTTTGAGGAATCTTCACACTGATTTCACAATGGTTGTACCAGTTTACATTCCAATAAACAGTGTAGAAGTGTTCCTTTTCCCCCATAGAACCTCCAGCGTCTGTTATTGGTGGAGATCTTGATGATAGCCATTCTTTCTGGAGTGAGATGGAATATCAGTATTGTCTTAATTTTCACCTCTCAAATGACCAGTGATGTTGAATATTTTTTCATAAATTTATTTGCCATTTATATTTCTTCATTTGAGAAGTGGCTATTCATTTTAGAAGCCCATTTTTGGATTGGATCTTTAAATTTGGGGGTCTGTTCTTTTTCCATTTTTATATGTTCTAGAGATTCAGCCTTTATCTGAAAGACAACTGATAAGATAATTTTCCTGTTCTGTGGATTGTCCTTTTACTCTGCTGGTAATTTCTTTTGCTGTGCAAAACCTTTTCGATAGGGTGAGATCCCAGGTGTTGATTCTTTGTAGTATTTCCTACGAAATCTTTGTCTATGCTTGTGTCTTCAAAAGTTTTACCTATTCTCTCTTCCAGCAGATTTATTGTTTCTATTTTAATATTTAGATCTTTGATTCATTTTGATTTTAGCTTAGTGCCTGGTGACAGACATAGGCCTAGTTTTAATCTTTGGCATATTGAAAGCCTGTTGTTCAAGCACCATTTATTAAAGAGGCTATCCTTCTTCCAGGGAACATGTTTGCCCTCTTTGTCAAAGGTGTGGTGGGTTGTTTCTGCACCTACTAGTATGTTCCATTGATTGTCAGGTCTTTTTTTTTTTTTTTGCTGGTATCATGATTTTTTAAAAATTACATTAGCTTTGTAGTTTACTTTCAGGTTAGGGCTTGTGATTCCTCTTGCCCTGCCTTTGTGGCCTAGGATTTTTTTTTTTTTTTCTATTCTAGGTATCTTGTGTTTCCAGGTGAATTTTAGGAATGATTTATCTAGTTCTGTGGGATATATAATGGTATTTTGGTTGTGATTGCATTAAATCTTTGTAGTAATTTTGAGAATATGGCCATTTTCACTATTTGATTCTTCCTATCCATAAACAAGGAATATCCTTCAATTTTCTGTTATCTGCTTCAATTTCCTTTCTCAGAGTACTGTAATTTTCAGTGTATAGTTCTTTTACTTCCTTTGTTAGATTGATTCTTAAGTATTTCTTTTTTCTGGATGCTATTGTGAAAACTGTGGTTTCCCTAATTTTTCTCTCAATGTGTTAGTTGTTATACAGAAATGCTAGTGGTTTTTGAGTGTTGACTTTGTATTCAGCTACACTATTGAATTCAATGATTAACTCTACAGATATTTTGGTGGAGTTTTGGGGTTTTCTATATAGAATATCACTTCATCTGCAGATAATAATTTCACTTATTCCTTTCCTATCCTATTCCTTTTATTTCTTTTTCTTGTCTAAATACTGTGGCTAATGTTGCCAGACATATATTGAATAGGACTGGTGACAGTGAATATCGTTCTCTTGTTCCTTATTTTAGAGTGAAAGCTTTCAGTTTGGGGCCATTTAGTGTAATGTTAGCTCTTGGATTGTCAGAGATAGCCTCCATTAGATTGAGATAAAGATTTTCTATTCCAATTTTCTGTAGGGTTTTATCATGAATGGGTGTTGGATTTTGTAAAATGCTTTTTCTGCATCTTTTGATATAATCATGATTTTTGTCTTGGCTCTGTTGATATGATATATTACATTTACTGATTTGCATATAGTGGACCAACCCAGCATTTCTGGCATGAATCCCTCTTGGTCATAGTGTATTATCTTCTTGATGATTTATTTACAACACTCTGTTTGCCAGTATCTTAAAGAGGATTTTTGCAGCTATGTTTATTAGAGAGAATGGCCTAGTAATCTTTTTTGGTTGTGCCCTTCTCTGGTTTTGGTATCAGGGTAATACTTGCTTCTAGCAATGACTTTGGGAGTATGGCTTTACTTTCAATTTCATTGAAAGGTTTAATCAGTAGTAGCATTAAATCTTCCCTAAATTTCTTGTAGAATTTGACAGTGAATCCATCAGGACCTTGGCTTTTCTTTGTTGGTAAGTTTTTAATTACATGTTCAATTTCATTGATTCATATTATACTATTTAGAATTTTTGTATCTTCTTGATTCAGGTTTGACAGTTCACATGCATTTAGTAATCTATTCATTTCTTCTTTGTTTTCCATCTGATTAGAGAACACATTCTCAAAATAAGTACTAATGATCTACTGGATTTCTATAGGATCCATTGTGATTTCACCCTTTTACTCCTGATTTAATGGAGTTGAGTCTTTTCTATTTTTTTTTTGTTAAAGCTGGGCAAGTGTTTATCAATTTTATTTAATCTTTCAAAGAACCAACTCTTTGATTCATAGATTCTTTGAATTGTTTTTTTAGTCTCAATTGCATTAATTTCTGACTTATCTTTATAACTTCCTGATTAAAGGTTTGGGGTTTGATTTGTTCTTATTTTTTTTTTTTTTTAGAAGTTTGAGATTCAACATTAGGTCATTTATTTGAGTTCATTCTATTTTCTTGATGTGAGAGTTCACTGTGCTAAATTTTCCTCTTAGGACTGCTTCTATTGTGTCCCATATCAGCATTATTGTTTAAGCATAGGAACGGTCTAATTTCTTCTTTAATTTCATCTGTGACCCATTGGTTGTTGTTATGGTTTGTGTCTGCATGTCCCCCCAAAGACTCATGCAGTTATGAGGTGGCTTTTAGAGTTTATGACTGATCCATGATCCAATGCTGGGATTATGGATGTGAGACCTATACCTGCCCTAGGGCAAATAGTTTGTATATGTAAGGGAGAGAAAGAGGCTGCTGGTTGCCATTCCTCTGGCCATTCCTTTCCTTCTTGCACTTGTTGCTTTGCTGTGTTCTGCTGCCATGAATTGTTGCCTTCTGCCATGTGCCACTGTGCTTCAGAATCAGGCAAGTATGGACTGAAACCTCCTCAAACTGTAAGCTAAATAAACCTTTCCTTCCTTCATTTTGGATGTTGGGTATTTTGTCTCAACAGCAAGAAAAAAGTAACCAAGACAGTTGTTCAGGGGTATTATGTACTTTCAGCTGTTTATGCAGTTTTTGTGGCTTCTTTTGCCATTTATTTCCAAATTAAATTGCACTATTGTCAGGTAATATACATGGAATAATTTCAATTCATTTGCATTTACTTAAGCATGTCCTATGTACCTGTATGTGGTTTAATTTGGAGTACATGGCATGTGCAGCTGAGAAGAATGCATCTTACAGGGTAGAACACTCTGCAAACATCTAGTAAGTTCATTTGTATCACATGTTTGGTTTAGTTCTAAGATTCTTTATTGATTTTTTTTGTCTAGTTGATCTGTGTATTTGTGACAGTGGGATATTAAGGCTTAACATTACAATTGTGTTGTTGCTTATTTGATTTTTCATGTCCATTAATATTGGGGTTATGTAGTTGGGTGCACCAGTATTTGGTGCATATATATTTATCATTGGTATCTCTTCTTGGTGGTTTCCCTTAGCAACTATATAATGACCTTCTTTGTCTCTTTTTATCAGTCTTGAAGTTCACCTTGTGTGCAAATTAAATAGCTACCACTGCTTTTTTCTGGGTTCTTGTCATATGCAGTATTATTTTCCACTCTGATTTTTATTCTGTGAATTTTTTTTTAGTTAAATGTGTTTCTTGTATGCAGCATATTATTGGATATTGCTTCTTGATCTATTCTGCCAGTCCATTTCTTTTGAATGGTGAATTGAGACCATTTACATTGATGATTATAAATGGTACTTGTTGGCTTATTCTTCTCATATTATTTTCCTGTTGATATCTTGTCCTTCCATCTGTTTAATTGCTTTCTCTGCCTGATTTCCTCTTTCTGTTTACATTCTTGGAATTTGGGTCTTGCTTAACTTCTTCTAAAACATCCTTCAGAGCATTTTGGAGAGCTGGTTTTGTGGTCATGAATTTCTTCACTTGTTCTTTGTCATGAAAGAGTCTTCTTTCTCCATTAAATTTGAAAGATATTGCTACAAAAATAAAAAATCGGGTTGAACTCCGCAGGATATCAAGAACTCATTCAGAACAAATGGAGTTAAATTAACTTTAATTAAACAATTGGACCAGTCACTCCCCATCTCCAATTTGCTGATCAGAGATATGGCCCTCAACTGCCTTTGTTCCCACTTTATATACATTTTTGGTTTCCATGGTGTCTTGGTTACTTTTTTCTTGTTGTTGAGACAAGATACCCAACATCCAAAATGAAGGAAGGAAAGGTTTATTTAGCTTACAGTTTGAGGAGGTTTCAGTCCATACTTGCCTGATTCTGAAGCACAGTGGCACATGGCAGAGGGCAACAGTTCATGGAGGCAGTACACAGCAAAGCAACAAGTGCAAGAAGGGAGGAATGGCCAGAGGAATGGCAGCCAGCAGCCTCTTTCTCTCCCTTACATATACAAACTATCTGCCCTAGGGCAGATATACCTCTCACACCCATAATCCCAGCATTGGATCATGGATCAGTCATAAACTCTGAAAGCCACCCCATAATTGCATGAGGATTTGGGGGAACATGCAGACACAAGCCATAACATTTCACCCCTGCCCCCCAAAGGCTCATGTGCATCCCTTTATACAAACAGCATTTAGTCCATCTGCAAGAGCTGCCAAGGTCCTAACAGTTACAGCATTGCTAAAAAGTCCAAGTCTCAAGCCTCCTCTGAGATGTAAGGCAAACTCTTAGCTATGAGCCCCTGCACAAATGAAAAGTTAAACACTCCCAACATTCATTGGCACAAAATACACATTACCATTACAAAAGATACAAGCACAAGGATACAGAGCACTGGTACCAAAGCAAGTCTGAAATCCAGCAGGGCTAACATTATGTCCTGTAGTTCCACATCCAGCATCTAAAGCAACTTGTGGCACATTGTGAGCTCCAAAGGGCTTGTATGACTCCACCCCTATGACACTGCCAGTGGTTACAGCTCCTAGTGCTTCTTGCTTGGGCCCACTTTGCTCCCTCCTTGCAGCCTTCCTCAGATGATTCATGGTCCTGGCTTTTTTATACTTCTGAGGTCTCCACTGCACCTTTTGCTTCACACTCACAGCCTCACATATTGCCCTCTCCGGGGCACACTGCCTGGCCTCCCAGGCCTTCTGAAATCTGGGTGGAAGCCTCTTTAACATCAGAACTCTTGCATTCTCCATGCACCTAAATCCAGGGCCACATGGATGATGCCAAGGTGTGCTGCCACCTAGAGCAGTAGCTAAGCTGTCCTTTCTCTTGGCCATAGGAGTTGGGTGCCTGGGTCACTGGGCACTCTGAATCAATTTTGAGGAACAAATTCTCTATGCTGTGACTTTTCTGGAACCTGGTGTGGCCACTGCCGCCATTCTGGAACACTGTGCTCTGTGGCTTCCTTCTTAAGGCAAGGTCTTTCACCTTTGGAGTTTTGTGGCTGCAAAGGTGGAGATTTGCTGTTTCTTGTGATGCTCTCAGACCATCTTTTCCACTCTCTTGTTCCTCTTCAGCAATCAGGATCTCCTCAATTCCAAATTTGCAATCCACAGCTTTAATAGAGCTTCCCTTCTGGCCAAACTCACAATTTAAATTATCCTGCTGGGTTCTTTGCTCTTGATTCTCAATATAAATCTGGCTAAAAGCCGCCAATAATAACCATGCCACTGCCCCAACATTCGACTGCTTTGACATTTCTTTTGCCAGATTAACTAGTCCACTGCCACCCTTAATCTCAGTTTTAGGCAAAGTCTTTGGACAGGAACAAAATAAAGACAAACTTTCTGCCAAGCTATAACACATATCATCTGGAGTCCAACAACCAATGCAGTCCTTCTTTCCAGCAGAAACCTTCCAAACCAGGTCTTTACTGGCAGGATTTCTATCAACCTTCTGGTCTTCGGTGCTCTGACCAGAATCTCCCAGACAGAACAGCCAAAGGCATTCCAGCTCTCATCTTTCAGGCAACATCTGTGGACCTTTCCAAACTCCTCCCACAAGCCATTTCCAAAGGCTCTTGAACCACATGGAAAGGTATAGTCACAGCAACAACCCCACTTCTCTGGTACCAAATTCTGTCTTGGTTACTTTTTTCTTGTTGCTGAGACAAAGTATCCAACATCCACAATGAAGAAAGGAAAGGTTTATTTAGCTTACAGTTTGCAGAGTTTTCAGTCCATGCTTGGCTGGTTCTGAGGCACAGTGGCACATGACAGAGGGCAACAGTTCATGGTGGCGGTAACAGCAAAGCAACAAGCTCAGGAAGGGAAGAATGGCAGCCAGAAGCCTCTTTCTCTACTTTACATATACTAACTATCTGCCCTAGGGCAGGTATAGCTCTCACACCCATAATCCCAGCATTGGATCATGGATCAGTCATAAACTCTGAAACCCATCCCATAACTGCATGAGGATTTGGGGGGACATGCAGACACATACCACAACACATGGTAATATATTGGAATGCTTAGGCCTGGCCACAGCTGTTTTCCTTGTGCCATGTGACGGGTCAGGCTCTGGCCACAATGACATATACTTTCTGTACTCTGTGCTATTTGTCCCTCTTTAGATACAATGTTTATCTAGGGCCAGGGGAGGGCTAAAACAAACTCTGAGCAAAATCAGGACTGTAAAGTTAACTCTTTACAATCCCTCCTGGATATTTCTCAAGACACACTTTGAGGCTTGCACTAAGACTAAAATTATTCTATCTTAAAATGATATGCTAAAAGTCGCCATCCCTTACATTAGTTTTCAAGACTATATCAGTCTCAGTTGGAAGTTGTTTTCTTTGAGGGCTTGAAATACATAATTCCAAGCTCTTCTTGACTTGAAAGTTTCTGTTGAGAAGTATGCTGTGATTTTGATAGGCTTTTCTTTATAGGTGATCTGTTTCTGTTCTCTAACAGCTTTTAGTATTCTGCTCTTGTGCTGAATTTCTGGAATCTTGATTATTATATAATTTCATATATATATGTGTGTGTGTGTATATATATATACATATACATATATATGTATTTTGTTTGTTTGTTTATGCATTTTTTTTTTGGTACCAGGAATCAAACTCAGGACCTTGTGCTTGCCAGACAGGTGCTTGTGCCACTGAGCTATATCCCTGGCCTGTTCATGGATAATTGAAGTTCTATATCCCTCTCTTATTTTTATGTCAAGTTCTTTGTCCATGCTTGTGAAGTTTTCTGCCATTACTTCTGTGAAGAAGTTTTTAATAGTGTTTGAGATATCTCTGTCTTTCTCATGGAATCCAATAAATCTTATGTTGTTATTTCTTGCTTTATCTTACAGATGTTAGATTGATTTTTCTTGGCCTCTTGTTACTTTTCAGATAATCTTTTCATGGTCACTATCCACCATCCTACCTTCTAGATCTGATATTCTTTTTTTGAAAAAATTTAGTGTGAAAATAAAAAAATAACAAAACGACAATGAAGACAAAATCAAAACACAACAACACCAAATACACTATATGACCTCAAAACAAAATGATAGGCATTGGCAATGGTTGCTACATTTACACACTGTTATTTTCAGTGAAGTTGCTCAGTCCACCAGACATAAGAATGTATGATTGATCAAACAAAGACAATAATAATGAAAACAAACCCTTAGAAGTGATGCAAAACTTCCCCAAAGAAGATGGTAGGAGTTTAACAATGGTTCTTGCACTGCATATTGTTTGTTTTCAGATCAATCATTCTGATTACCAGATTTAAGTATGCAAAATTGGTCAAGAAACAAGAAAATTTTAAGCATTGACCATTCCTTTTCAATAAACCATAGACAACAGCAATATACCTATTCCAGCTATCCTTTTCTTTTCTATCCTTATATATACATATAAATTTTGTTTTTCAGTTAAAAAACCCAAATAACAAAAATAATTACATAAAGAAAACAGCATAAGGAACAATAAAAGTGATACAGAATTTAAAACATGGTGATAGGATATTAACAATGGTTGTTATATCACCTAATGACATCTTCCAGATGGTTGCACCTATAACCAGATATAAGCATGCAAGATTGATCAAATAATTACATATTAATTGGTTCCTTTCAATAAACCAATAGACCGCAAAGGGGTGGTAGTGTACACCTATAATCCTAGCACTTGGGAGGTTGACTCAGGAGGATTGCTGCAAGTTCAAGGCCAGCCTAGGCTACAAAGTGAGTTTGAGGCCAGCCTGGGCTACAAAGTGAGCTCAAGGTCAGCCTGAACGGCATAGTGAGACCCTCTCTCAAAGCGACAAAAGAGAAAAAAAAAATTAAAAAATCAATAAACCAACAGATATGAGTAGTATAATTATCCTAACTATCTTGTGTATACATATTCATATTTTTTCTCTCTCTTTTTCCTCTCCCTTCCTTCATGCCAGTTGTTCCTTCTTATTTGAGCAGTTTCTTTTCCCTTTCACAATATCTATTGTACCTTTCAGATGTTATTTACTCTTTTAGGTTCTTATAGTAGGGAGGAAATACAGTGTTTGCACATGTGAATCTGAATTATTTCACTAACTAGTATGGTCTCTAGCTACATCCATTTACCTATAATAGCCTCCAGTCTACCTTTCTTTATAGTTGAGTAATGCTTCACTGTATAAAAATACCACATCTTTTTTGTCCATTTCTCAGTTGATGGACATTTGGGTTGTTTCTGATTTCTTGATGATAGCCATTCTTTCTGGGGTGAGATGGAATCATGTGTTGTTTTAATTTGTATTTCTCAAATGACGAATGACGTTGAACGTTTTTTCATGTATTTATTTGCCATGTGTATTTCTTCATATGGAAGTGTGGATTCATCTCAGATATGCATTTTTGTACTGGGTCTTTGAATTTTGGGGGCATGCTTATTTTTAAATCTTTATATGTTCTAAACAAGTGTCCTTTGTCTGAAGGACAGTTAGCTAAAATTTTTTCCCAACTCAAGGGTTTTCTTTGCACCCTGTTGGTAATTTCTTTTGATGTGCAAAAACCTTTCAGTAAGACGCGATCCCAGTTGTTGATTCTTAAAAGTGTTTCCATATCCATTTGTTTCTTCACTTCTGCTGCTATCATTTCAGAAAGATCCAGTGTATGGCTTCTGATTTCTTCTATGTCATTGTGCCCTGGGCTTGTTCTGTATGGGCTGGAGGTCTGGAGTTTTGCTTGTGTCTCTTGTCATTTTCTATGTTTTACTTTGTTGATTTCTTATGGTAAATAATTTTATTCCTAGTATGGATGCTTCTCTATGAAGTGCTTAATCCTTGCAGCTGTCTTCTAGGTGTAGGTGCTTCTTGGTCTTTGCGTCTATAACAAGTACCTAACTTCCCAATTTATTAAGGATGAGAAGTTGATATTTATTTGGCTCAGCACCTTGGCCTTTGGTACTGGACAATTGTGATGGTTATCACCCCAGATAATCATAATGTTTTCACTATGGGAGAAAAATTGACTATAGCATGTATGACATCATGGCTAACAGAGAACAATTAGCAAAAACGGTATCATCCAGTGAAGCCTAGCAACTGCCACACTGTGGTAACGATTAATTTGGTGCCTTTCAGAATAGACCCTATAATAAAATATAATAACTGTAGACCCTATAATATGGGCTATATATTATATATATATATATATATATAGGGCTATAATAATAAAATATACAACTGTAGACCCTATAATAAAATATAAAATCTAACATGTACCAGAAGCTTGTATGCAATTAGTTTCCCCTTGGTAAATTGACTTTACCGTGTTTGGGTGGAATTTAAGAAGGATAGGGGACAAAACAGAAAGATTTTTGAAGAGAATACAGCAGAAGCAAGGCTGTAAAGCTGAGGTTGATCGGCCCCTCAGGACCCAGGGTCCCACCATCTGCAGTTTGGGGGCGGCTTGAGAATACTGCAGAAAGGAAACAATGAAAAAGAAACCACAAGAATATTGAAGCAAACCATAAGAAGAAGTGATAATGTTTATTCACGTGAAAGTGCCATAGAATCGGGAGAGATGCTTACGGGAAGAGAAAAGGATGAATAGAGCAAAAGAAAAATGTAGGTAAGAAGTGAAATTAGTCAAAAGAAAACAAAATGAAAAGGAACCAAGAACAAACAAACACAATAAGATAAACAAATAAAAAACCAAACAAGACCAAAAATCCCTGCCCCTATCAGCCTGAAAAAGGAAAATCAATCAAACAAAGAAAAAGCAAGAGGAAAGACAAATTCCTCTGATGTCCACAAGTCTACGGTAGTGTCTATGTTGGATCCCAGAGATGTGCTATGTAGACTCACCAAGTTTGCAGTAGAATTTGTGGTGGGTGAGGAGCTGATCTTGTCCTCTGGATATGAGGGGCAGGGCAGGTCTTCAGCTGGCATGTCCACGTCTTACTGTGTTTGTCCCTCTAGCACTATCCCAGTTCTTGTGGTGCTCTTGGGTAGGGAAAGCCAGTGGGTGCTCCCAGACCTGTGTACAGCTATTTCCTCTCAGGCCTTGAACAGCTTCCTCTTTTCTGTACCACTGGCTCCTCTTATTCACTTCTTGTTGTGTAAGGGGCATGCCCTTGTCCTGCCATAAGGTAAGGAGGCTTGCCTGCTTGTGCCATCAGGCCCCAGACTAGAAGGGCATTTCTGTTCCTTTGTATTTAGGGCTAAGAATGGATTTGGGCCACCACTTGAGAGCAGTCTTGGTTCTCCTAGCTCCAACCTCTTGGCAGATTTCCCCCTAGCCTGGCCCTCAGTTGCCAGCAGTGTACTGTGACTGCTTGGTTGTTTCCTTATCTCACTCTGGAGCTTTGGCAGTGAAGTGACCTGGGCCTATTCTTCTGTTGGGGTTCACTCTGTTCCCTTAGAGTAAAATGGTGGCCCTCCTCACCTACTTCTGTTCTGCTTGTTTGTGTGCCAAAGCACAGCAGCAGTCCACCTTAATCACTAACTGAAGGTCTTGTTCAGCCCCTCAGGACCGAGGGTCCCACCATCTGCAGTGGTGGCAGTGGCGTGCTGCTTGCTGGAGAACCATGGCAGCAGGGTATTATGTTATTTCTTAAAAGGAAGGACATTTTCTTATATAACCACAGTACAATGATCAAAGTCAGGAAATTTAATAGTGACATAATCCTGTTACATAATCCATAGTTCATGTTCAAGTCATTTCTGAGTAATCTGAATATGAACACTTGTCCCAGGAATATCCTTTATAGCTATTTCTCCTTTTCCTCCTTTACCATACAATACAAAATCATGAAGTTTCTTTAGTTGTCAAGTCATTTAATCTGGAAGAGTTCCTTATTCTTTGTCTTTTTCTAATTAATTTTATTGGTACGGTTTGAATATAGATAATGATCACTTTCAGCATAGGGGCTCTGTGCCTGTGCATGACATATATTGATTCCCTTTTCTCTCACTCCCTCCTCTCCTTTCAGCATCTCCTCCCTCCTTATTTACAAAAGCTGTGTTCCCATCCTATCCTTCTCTTCTTGTTTTTCTTTTCCATTTCCTCCTTTCCTCCTCCCTTCTCCCAAGTTTCCCATCCCTTTTGAACCGTTTCTTCCTATTTCACAATATCTGCTATACATTTTGACCCTTTTTACACTTTTATTTTCTCACACAAGTGGGACAATTGAAATACATAAGTACATCCAATTTATTTCACTTAAGAGTATGGTCTCAGGGTGCATCCATTTACCTAGAAATGTCTCATGTTTATCCTTCTCTATGGCTGAGAAGAGAGAGTAGGCACAACTTTTAAAGGCATATGCCTAGGCAAGGGCTTCCTGAACAAAACTCTGAGAGTATGGGAAGTATTACAAAGAATCAACAACTGGGATCTCATCTTACTAAAAAGCTTTTGCACAACTAAAGAAATCACTAACAGAGTGAAGAGAAAACCCACAGAGTGGGAAAAAGCTTTCGCCCATTGTACCTCAGTCAAAGGACTTCTATCTAGAACGTATAAAGAATTGAAAAAACTCAGATCCCTTCAAATTTAAAGACCCAATCCAAAAGTGGACATCTGAGATTAACACACTTCTCAGATGCAGAAGTACGAATGGCAAATAAATGTATGAAAAATGTTTAGCATCATTGGTCTTCAAGATGCAAATTAAACCAATGCTGAGATTCCAGATCACTCCAGAAAGAATGGCTGTTATCAAGATACTAACCAATAACAAATGCTAGAGGGACTGTGGGCAAAAAAGAACCCTCCTTCACTTCTGGTGGTAGTGTGGATTGGTACAACCACTTTGTAAATCAGTGTAAAGATTCATCAAAATACTAAGACTAGAGGTCCCATTTGACCCAACTACTACCTGTGTTAGCATCTTCCCCAAAGGATTAAAACTGTCATGCCTCAGTGGTATATGCACACTCACGTTTACAGAAGCAGTTTGTAATAGCTAGCTCTGGGAAACAGCCCAAATGTCCATCAGCCAATGAATGGATAAAAAAGATGTGTTTCTTTAAATACAATAGAGTACTACTCAGCCATAAAGAAGGATACAGTTCCTTTGTCTTCTTAACGTTGACATTTTTGATATCTAAATTAACTTCGGGTTTTCATTTTATTAAAATTGGCATAAGCCATTTTATTCCATATTTATTTTAATATTCAAATTATGTAAAGTTTGGTCAATGGGATCTATTTTTTTTTTTTTTTCAGTACAACGGATAGAACTCAAGACCTTGAGCTTGCCAGGCAGGCACTTATGCCTCTGAACTTTATCCCCAGCCCAGTGGGATCTATTTTAAACTGGTTCCTGTATCCCTTTTACATCTCGCCATAATTTCTTGGGCATTTTCTTACTTTATGGTGCAGAGAGATATTCTAGGTTTTTTGCTCCAAAATCACTGTGTTTTCTTAGTGTAGAATGGATTTTAAAAACTAAAATTTGGGGGCCAGCTAAGTTCTCTGATGCTGCTGATTCCTTGCTGCTAAGATCTTCATAGACTAATGCACATATGTGTATGGGTATACACATGCACACACACTGTTAGACACATGTCAGATATACAGTACATTATGCAGATACACACGTATGCATGTTTGCACTTATTTCTATATCTATACTTACACAGGTATCTGTAATTCCAATCCAGCACTGCAGAGTGTGTTCTTCTCTTTCTTTTGGTCCGACACTCTTCTTTGATTTGTCTTTCATAAAAAAATTTAGCTACTGTTATTCTCTGCATAGTTATACTTTCACTCATGTTAGTGTACATGTAATCCAATTTCAAAATTACTAACCCATCCTACTGTAAAAGTAAAAGCAAAACTAGAAACTAGAATTAAATATCCTTTTATAGTATTTAACTTAAATGCACATGCCATGAAATGCACTCATCTCGCATGCGCAATTCATTAAGCTCTGACGAATGCACTGCTGTCCCTCTGTAAAAAATGACTACACCGTGTCTCGAGCATTTCCTCATCACATTCCTAGTCAGCCTCTGACTCAGAAGCAATCGCTTTCTTTCTAATTTCTTGAAGTCATATTTTACTTTTGCCTCATCTAAGACTTCATGTAAATGGAAATGTATTCTCTTCTGTGACAGGCTTCCTTCAGTCAAAATATTTCATTTGTGAAATTCATTCAAAATTGTTTGTTTTTTGGTTTGTATTCCCAGAATATAGCATAACTGTTAATGCAGCCTTCTGGGAGATGGATATTTGGATTTGTTTTAGTTTGAGAATCCTATAAATACTCTCATAAAATTGTTTTTGTGGATATATGGTTTAATTAACACGGGGAGTAGTTGGGTCAAATGGGACCTCCAGTCTTAGTATTTTGATGAATCTTCACACTGATTTGCAAAGTGGTTGTACCAGTCCACACCAGAAGTGGAGCAGGGTTCTTTTTCCCCCCAGTCCCTCTAGCATTGGTTATTGGTTAATATCTTGATAACAGCCATTTTTTCTGGAGTGATCTGGAATCTCAGCATAGTTTTCATTACTCATATAAATATCTATATGTAGAATTGTTGAGTAATAGGGAAAGGTGATATTTAACTTTATAAATAACTGGAAAAATTTTCCCAAATTAGTTATTTCATTGGACAGTGCTAACAGGAATATATGACAGTTTAAATTTTGCTGTCATTTTGCCACCATTTGATATTAGCAACTTTTAAAACATTCATTCGAGTATGTATACTAGTATCTCATGACTTTAATTTATGATAACTAATAAAATATATTATTTTTGTTTGCTTATCAACCATTTTTATATCTTCTTTTATGAAAGTCTTTAGCCTATGTTTTAAAAACTAATTTTGTGTTCTTTTATTATTGAATTATAGTAGTTCTGTATATATTCCAGACAAAAGGTATTGATCAAATATATGAATTGTCAATTTTTTGTCCCAGCTGGCAATCTACTTAATTTCTCAAAAAGTTTTAAACTTTGATTTTTAAATTATTTTAAAAAATTCTGTAAGATCCAAGATTGCAAAGGTATACTACTCTACCACCAGAAGTTTAAAAATGTTGAATTTTAGATTTGAGACAATGATCCACCTTAAATTAATTGTTGTGTCATGGGGAGTAAGTTTAAATTTTTAATACCATTTATTAAACATGTATTTCTTTCCCAGTTGAACTGCTTTGTGATGTTTGCAGAAACCCATCATGTCTATTATATTTTATCCTTATTCTGGTCATTCATATGTTCGTTTTTCCTTATGTTGGTTATATATATGTTGTTATTATAGCTTTTTCACAGATCTTGATTTCAATTCATTTGAATTTTATTTTATGCTCTCACTTCAAATTTTTTAAATTAGTTCATGTGTTTTGCGTTCATATAAATTGGGCTCACTTTGTTTATATCTATAAAAAACCTGCTAAAATTATAAGGATTGCATTGAATCTGTAACTCAGATTGAGAAGTACATTTTCTTTTTTTTTTTTTTTTTTTGCGGTACTGGGGATCGAACTCAGGACTCTGTGCTTGCTAGGCAAGCGCTTATTCCACTGAGCCATATCCCCAGCCCGAGAGAAGTACATTTTAACAATGTTGCTTCATCTAAAGAAATGGCATGCTATGGATTGATTTAAGCCTGCAAATTTCTCTCAATAATATTTTGCATTTTTTATGGCATAGGTTCAGTCCTTAGTTTCATTAACCTTTGCCTCAAATACATTGTAGAATAATTTTATAAATAGAATATTTTCAGTCTTATTTTCCAATTTTAATATAAGAAATACAATTGAGTTTTGAGTATTGACCTTTTGTTCTATAGCTTTATATTTTTGTTAGAATACTTTGTAAATTCCTTTAATTTTTAAAATTCATTTTTAAAATACAGTATTATTTTATTTATTTATTTTTTTAAGAGACAGGATCTTGCTGTGTTGCCCAGGCCAAACTACTGAGTTCAAGGGACTCTCTTCTTTCAGGTTCTCACTTAGTATATGTCACTATTCCTGGTTAGTCGTTTAGATTTTTTATGTAGATAAAAATATGTTAAGGATAACTTACTCAATATTTTTGATTTTATTATTTGTCTTGTTGCACTACAACATTCACTTTGCAATGTGAAATTGAAGGAGTTAATCTTTTGCCATGTTCTTTATCATATAATGTGCTCCAAGTTTCATAGATAAGATGCCAGCTGTAGTTTTCTGTAGATGCTGTACATAAAAGTTAAGAATTCTGTGCATTTAATTTTTTGTCATGTTTTTTTCTGTATGGATTGTGATGATTTTATTGGTGTATTTCTTGTATGGCACATTGCATTGATTAGTTATTTGAATATCAACTCACCCTTTTGCATTCTTGGAATCAACTGCATATGGGTATTGATGTATTTTATTTACATACCACTGGATTCAGTTGCTAATATTCTAATGGGAATTGAACATTATTTATTGTTTATATTTTAATGTACAGTGAGCATTACTAAGATAGACACAAAATAATATTCATATTTAAATGTGTGATCAGATTTTGTTATTAGGATTACTCTGAAGAGTGTTTCTTCTTCTTGTATTTTCTGAAGAACTTAATGAAAGATTGATACTGTGTTGGGGACCACAAATTATAAACTGAGCTTAGGGCTCAGAGGCCTTAATGGATACCTTCATGGTCCAGCGGAGCTGTGATGTTCCAGGGCAAGATTACATCAGCATAGGATCACTGCTGCCCTCTGAGCCATCTGATATTTCCTCAGAATGTTGTGTGCACCCAACATACGGCGGTGAGCCTGGAGTGCTTTGTCTCTACCCATCCTGCACCCCTGACCTCCCAGACCCCTGTTTATGAGTTCTAAATGTTTCTGTTTGTTCTTCATCCTTTGCCGTACCCCTCACACAGGCAGTTGAGGATCTTGGCCAGGTCTCCAGTAATATTATTTGTTCCTTAAATATTTGAAATAACTCACTCATCAGACCGTCTGGGCTGGAGTTTTCTTTGTAAGGAGAGTTTTGATAATGCATTTACTTTTTGAAATGTGGGCCTATTTGAAGCTTATCTCAACTGATGTCAAGAAATTATCTATTTCCTTTATGTTGTTAGAGACATTGTATTAGCATAAAGTTTTAACATTTCTTACCTCTGTTCTATCTGTAGTGTCTAAAATAATTGCTTCTTTTTAATTCTTGATTCTCTTGTGTTTTCTTTTCTAGTCTTGCTCGGCTTATTAAACTTACTCATATTGTTCAAGAACAAAGATTTGGCTTTATTAATGTTATTTAATGTATATTTCTAAATTTGAATTCTGTCCTCTTCTTATGTTATTTTTGTTCTAATTTGGGTTTAAATTGTTTGCATGTTCTTAGGTACTTCATTAAAGCTTTTTTTCCTATGCAAAAATCACATTTTAGAGCTACAAATTTCCACCATAAGAACTTTTCTATATCCAACTTACAGCCCACATGCTTTTAAAAATGTATATTTTACAGTTGCTGGATAGTGTTTTTAAATGCTAATTATAAGAAGGTGGTTGCTAAGAGATAGAGTTAAGCAGTAGGTAATCAACCCATTGTTTCTTATTTTGGTGGATCATTCCTTGAAAAACAAGACAGGGGACTTGGTACTAATGATAGATATTCCAGTTAATAATAGCATTAAATTGGGATAGTCTTATCATTTGGCAGCTTGTAGGAGAGTATTGTTGGCCTGGTAATTTTTAATAACAAAGGAAACCACACTCAATGGATTTACGGTTGTGGCTGCTTGAGATATATTGCATACATTGTGTGACTATCCTGATATAAACTGGACTAATTTCAGGATTGTGGTGGCTCTTTTCCATTTAAGTAATGAGGCAAGCAACTGAGAGATTTCTGATGACAAGCTGTGATGAAGCACATGTGCTGCATGAGAAAGGATCTCAGAGGATGCGATGACAGTTTCGGACCTTTTTTCCCATTTTATTTACTGTCTAGGAATTGCATCCTTGATATTTTTATTAAAGTCTGATATTGGACAAGTTCTCTGATTCATTGTAATCTTACTTCACAATTCACATTTTTGTGTTTTTCCATTTATTTTATTCAGTGCTTGCATGTTCTTACTGATTCTTTTAAATTTTAGTATTTACAGGTAATTATACTGAAATAAGGAAGTGCCCCTCATTTGAAGGATAATAAAATTTTTATTGCAGTCATAATAAGAACAGACTGTACACATATAATTCTGTATTCAGATTATAAGAAAAATTATGATCTGAATTAGTTGATTATTGATGTTTATCAGTGGGCTTGGTAGAGTATTATAATATCAGTATTTGTTACAATGAGGGGTTAAAAAATTTTGTGACCCTAAACAACAGCAAATCAAACAGCGAAGTGTCATTAGTTACTTTTCAGTGTATTATCTTGTACATGTTTGAAGCAGAATCTCTGTCAAAATTTAGTGAGCTTTATTTTTATAATTCTAATTCTGGATTGTGTTCTGTTAAGGTTAATCTATTTTCTTACCTTTTTGCCAATAACTTGCTGCCTTTATGAATGTAGCTTTAAGACAACTCTTGAAAATAGGTGAGTCCTCCAACTGTGTTCTTCTTTTTTCAAAACTATTTTGGCTATTTAAGTTCATTTGCCTTTCAAAATATATTTTAGGTTCTATAAGAAATGTCTGCTATAAATAAGCCCTCAAGTGCTTCACAAATTCTGCACTCTGCCTGACTTTACCAATTCATCAACAGTTACAACAAATTCTTTTTTGGGGGTTTGGTAATATCTACCACAGGTAAGTAAGTGTTCATGTACTTTCTCTCCCTGTGGACTCCTTCATGTCCTGAGACTTGGGTTTCTAAGTTTATCTGTGAGCCTAATTCTGGTGAGTCAATAAATGTCACAAACTTTTGGCTTATATATTTTATTTCCTAGGTTAAGTCTGGAAATTCAAACAATTAGTGAGAATAGAGTCTTTATAAGTTTTTATGTACTTGAGCAAAAACTAAGAATCTTAGTGATTTGTTTTTTGGTACCAGGAATTGAACTCAGGACCTTGTGCTTGCCAGGCAGGTGCTTGTGTCACTGAGTTATATCCGCAGGCCTTACTGATTTTTTATCCAGTTCTTTTTTGTCAGCTATTTAGTAAGAAGCGCTCAACTATTTAGCTCTCATTGTGTATGTATCATTTTTTAATTATGAAAACAGAAGTTTCTTATATACAACTTGAATGAGTCATAAAAATCAAGAAAGTAAATATAATTTGTAATCTAATGGTCTAGGAATACCATTAATAACATTTTAGAATATATTATATATTATAATTTTCTCTTGCCTATTTTCTCATGACAATATGCATATAAATAAAATTTGGTGTTGGTCAGCTGATTTGTATCTTGTTCTTTTCATTTAGCATATCGTAAGAATTTCAATTTTATTATATGCATTTTGGAATGATGGTTTTAAATGTTAAATAATATTATCTCATATGGATGTTCATCATTTATTTAACTATTAAGTTAGCTACTTAAACTGATGCTAATTTTTGTTTTATTAAATGAGGTTGTGTAACTTTTTTTTATTTTTTGGTACTGGGAATAGAACTTGCAACCTCACACTTGCCAGGCATGTGCTGTGCCACTGAGCTAAATCCCCAACCTAGGTCTATATAACTTTCCTGTTGTAGCCTGACAGATTATTTTAGTTGGTTATGTATGAGAGTTATGCATGCGTTATTATAAAATATTTCTGGATTGGCATAGAAAAGTGATAAGTAACTAGATTTAACCCATATTACTAGTGAGATTGAAGATTAAATATGTTTATTGGTCACCTGTAATTATTTCTACACTATGCTTTGATTAACTTTTCTATTTGAGCACTATCTATATTGATTTGTAAGAAAGCTTTATATCTCATTGAATAAGATTTACATGGCAAACACTGGGTGATGGAAACTTTGTTGTGATCAAAATCACACTGTTCCTGCTTGCTGAACCTTGTATACTGAGGGCTAAATGAACATTTGCCTATGTTCATCAGCTTTCGTTAAAAAATATTTGATCAAAATAGTCTGTGAATTTGATAGCAAATTAAGGTCATAGACATGCAGGTGAACAAGTTCTCTTCCCCTCTGTACTCCCAGATCTGATGTTTAGGAGCATATTCTTTGCTACTTAATCTCTTGATTCAAGAAAAAATGCTGTTTTGCATTGAGAAACACTACACATTAAGAAGCTCTACAATGAAAGATGAACATTTAGATGGTTTGAACTGTTGCCTACTTTTCTCTTTCGTAGCTTCATATTTATACTAATTTTTAGTTGTTATCCCCGTTAATTTTCCCATTGTTCATCTTTGGTATGTTTGTGTTTGTTATGGTTGATACATTGTGTCAACTTGGGGAATCTAGAGGTTTAGCTGAGTGACTCAGGAGGAAGCTGGGGTGCTTCCTTTGTAAACATCCTGAGCCTGTGGAAGAGGAGGGCATGGAGATTGTGTGAGAGGTTCACAACCCCTGGGTGGGGTAGGTTGTTTACAATGTGGGGAAGAAAAGGAGCCTACTTGCCGCCATTCGTCCTTTGTGCTCTGGTCGTTTTTGCTGTGTTCTGCTGCCGTGAACAGTTTGATCTCTGCCATGTGCCATTCTGTCTCAGAACCAGCCAAGTAAGGACTGAAACCTCCACAAACTGTAAGCTAAATAAACCTTTCCTTCCTTCAGTTTGGGCATTGCATATTTTGTCTCAGCAACAAGAGAAAAGTAACCAAGACAGTGTTACATTTCACTTTATGAGTTTTCACCTAGATGCTCTGATCTATATATTTTCATGCTTTAGTTTAAAAACTTTGCATAGGAAAAGCGAACTAAAGATTAGTATTGTATTATTTTAATGGATTTAAAGTAATTTATAAACATGTTCAGTGCAAATTTTTAAGACTATGTATTACAAAAGGATGTATCCTGTGAAATATAACGTACCATCAAATAGAATAATATTATAAGAATAATTTCTCTCACATTTCATCCACAGAAAGGATGACATTTCTGATGCAATCACCAGCCACTTTGTAACTTCCCGTTTTTAGGGGAGGACAAGATATCCGTGTGAAGTACAGTTGTGTCCCTTAGAATATGCACTGTATGGCTGCACAAAAGCAGCTTGATGAACAAATCACGCCATGGCTCATTAAAGAACAAAGCTTCCAGAAAAAAAAATCGCCCATAGGACTTGGCTTTAGTTCCTACATATACTCGGATATATACTGCTTTCCTTAGTTTGCGTAACTTCAACTGATATCTCCCTTTTGACTTGAGGTATTTAAAAAGGTTTGTGTTTTAAAAACATTTATTATTGTTTGTGTTTTACTTTTAGCCTTCATGTATATAACCTTACTTTGGTTTTTGTTTAGTCACCCTTCAAAGGAAAGCATTCCTTATGATTTTAAAGCACAAAGTTTGGTGTATAAAAGATCATTCTCATTGCCTATGTTCATGTTGTCCAAATCTTTTCATATTTTTAGAACTTTTTCCTACTTGATTTTTCTTGGTTAGACAGATAAAATGATCTTTAAAAATATATTTCCAACTCTCCTAGTATCAATTATAATTTCTCTTTCATAAAATTTGCTACATGTTATTTGGTGCTTCCATGGTGAATATTCTTCTAATGTCATAATGCACAGCTTCCTTTAGCTTCCTGAAGTGACCTCTTGGTGGCAGTTAACGCTTTTTGAATCTTAAAGTCTACATTTTTTTGACACCAAAGTTGTAATATCTACTTTTGGTTGTTGTGTGTTTTAGTCCACTTTTGTTTAGTTCATCATCCTTAAACTTTCTGATTCTTTAAAATATGTATTTATAAAGCACAGACTTAAGTTTTTGTAGCCAATGAGATTTTTATATGTGTGTGTGAAAGAAGTACATTTATATTGTTCAGGAAAAAGATTTGTTTACTTCTGTCATAATATTTATTTCTGTTTAAATTATAAATATAAAAATTTAACGTTTTTGCTACCTTTTATATCAAGCATAATTTTTATGAACTGTAATAACATTAGTATCCTGTTCTACCACATTTCTCTTCCATTTTTTTTGTCACATAGCCTTTAATTTTATCCTTTTTTTATGGAATTGGGGATAGAACCTAGGGTTTATGCAGCCCTTTTCATAAAGCTATATATCCAGTTATTTTTATTTGCTTTTGAGACAGAGTCTCACTAAGTTTCCCTGGCTTACCTTAAACCTTTAACTTTCTGCCTCAGCCACCAAATTAGCTGGGAGGACAGGCATGCATAACTATACCCAGCTGCTTTTAAACTGTATCCTTAAATGTCTGAAACTTAGTTCATAATCACGTATCATTCATATCTCTGATAGCACGAGACTTTATTTAACTTTAACTTTGTTGTACTCTCTACTTTATGTCCCCTCATTCCGTTAAGCTTTTTATAGTACAGTACTATATTTTCACTTTCAGAACACATAGTTTTCGTATTCTATTGTCTTCCTTATCTCTACCTTTATTTTTGTCTTAGATCTATAGTTAAATAAATTTTTTCTCAGTTGTACAAGTAAATATATTCAATGCTCAGAGCTAGTACATTTGGTATGGTTTCTTCAATTATCCATGTGTTGACTGGAGCTAATTTTTTAGTAGTTCTTTAAAGGAAGAGGTTCATATGAAAAATATTCCCTAGACTGCTTCATTCAAAATAATAGTGCCTTTATATTTGAAAGAAATCTTGTCAAGATGTAAAATCTTGGGTTCATTTTTCTCTGTAGAATATTCTGTGAATATTCCTAACTGGCTTCTGGCTTCTGTTTTAGTCAAGACATTTTTTTGATGTTCTGTCTGGTAGGATAGGTTCGCAACCCAATTTGTAATGATAGTGCTTTTGAGAATGAAAATGAATAATTTAATTATTAGAACAATAGGTTTAAACCAGGGCAATACCAGCCTGAGATATTTGTTTTTACTTGTCTGGGAAACCACAGGTTCTTCTGTTTGCAGGTCCAATAATTTCATAGGCTTTTTCTGTGATAACTATTCTGGGTAATTTTTTAAATGTGTTTTTCAGTGTATAGATTCAAAAGAATTTTGTAAAAATTTCTGACAGAGCGTCATTAAGTTAACTATTTTCTTCTTTGGATATCCCAATTAACTCTGTGTTCTTCTTTTCACAAATTTCCCTATTTTCAGTGTCTTCCCTGTTTTTACTTATACTTTTGTTCATTTGATTCTCTGATTTTTTACCTTCATACACTGTACTCTGCTTTTCCCAGTTTCTTTTCAGAGTTTAGGGATGTTCCCCAAAGTCACCATGTTTCTATCTCTGCCCCTCTCCCGACTCCTTTTGCCCTTGGGAAGCTCAGAGGCATCAGAGGCTGCAATTTTACCACTTGCTGCTCCTCCTAGAAGTCCGAACAAAAAAAATACCCCGTGATATTTTGGCCTTAACACTTTAATCTATAGCAACAAGTATGAGCAGTCTTGTCCAGCTGGTGAGCTTCCCATCCAGCCTCCAGAGAGCCAAGTGACCATAAAAGAACGTGAAAAGAAACTAAAGACATGGCATTTGAATTAAATACAGTAAATCTACAAACTGTAATGCCACCCAGAAGAAAACCACTTAAAACTGTGGAGGCAACAACTGGGAAGCTCCAAAGAGCTACAGAAGATGTTCAAAGAAGGGAAATTAGCCCCTGAGTCTTGTATTGGTGGCAGCTACCTCTGCTGTTGCAGTTTCTCTCCCTTTTGACCAGCGGATGACCAAGTCAGAGCTTCTCAGGTAGCTCCAGCAGCACAGGGAAGACTGGAGGGGCCAGAAAGACGGAGGGAGAACTAGAATCAGTGTCAGTGACATATCAGATATGAAAACTGCTAGGTCTGCTATGGCTAAAGCATCCAGACCAGGTTGCTGGATTCAGTTGATTACCAGTGAAGCAAGTTTTGATGATGAGAGTTCAGAATTCATGCACATATATTTCTGGATAAATACTTGGAAGATTTTTCAAAACAAGAACCAATTCACCACATCATGGAGCTGGTGACTTGTGCCCATTCCAAAAACCTGTATCTGAGTATTAAATATGTGTGAGCATACAGAGTGGTTTATGCATTATTTTAGAGAACAAAGAGACATTTTAAAAGAAAATAACATACAATTCAACTAAGCCTTGGGTATTATAATGAAATAAAATAATTTTACTATTTATGTTATAAAACCAAAAACATCCCAAAATTTACCCGGTATTCCTTAAATGATTTTACTTTTTTGTTCTTCTTTCCACAAGTTTCCTTAGTTCTTCTGATCATTTTATCATTTCTTCCTGTAATCAGTTTTTTCTTGTGGTTTCTTTTTTATATTGTTGATTTTTGTATTATAAACATTTAGGTTCCAACATTAAGTTGGAATTTTCATGCCTATTGTGGCAACATATTTCTTATTTATTTATTGTCTTTAGAATATATTTTCTTTTGGTGTGTTTGTGTTTTTTAACAGTAGTTCTGTGTGGTCGTGATGTATGGATTTCTTATGGTACGTTGTGTTCTGCTTGCCAGCATCTTGTTGAGGCTTTTTGAGGTTGTATCATTAAAGAAGCCGCCCTGTAGTTCTCTTTTTGGGTTGGATCCTTGTCTGATTTTAGGATCAGAGTAGTGTTAGTTTCCAAGAATGTCTTAAGGAGGACTCTTTCTCTTTAGGTTGCCTTAAATCGTTTGAGTATCATTGGTTTTAGGTATTCCCAAAAGTCCTTGTAGAATTCTGCAGTAAGTCTATCAGAACCTGTGTTTCTCTCAGTTGGCAGGGTTTTATTACTGCTTTAATTTTAATTGACTATTATTGGATTACTCGGTGTTTTTATATCTTTTTTGTTCAGTTTTGATAATTCATATATACATAGAAATCTATTAGTTTCTTCTGAATTCTCCAATATATTGGCATACAGATTTTCAAAGTACTTCCTAGTAATCTTGATTTCAGCAGGGTCTGTCATAATTACACGTGTTCTTTTCCAAATGCATTGATTTGTATTTTTTTCTTTCTTTTGTTAAGATTAACTAAGCATTTGTTTGTTTTGTTGCCTGTTCTTTGAAGAAGCAGGATGTTGATTCACTTATTCTTTGTGTTGCTTTTAGTCTCAATTTCATTGTTTTCTGCTCTGATCTTTATAATTTTTTTTTGTACTGGCTTTGGATTTTGATTGCTCTTGTTTTCTTGGGCCTTGAGGTGAATCATTAGTTTACTTATTTTGACTCTATTCTTGTGATGTATGTGTTCACAGCTATGAACTTCCCTTTGAGAACGTCTCCATGCTCATATGTTCTGCTGTCCTGTAGTGGCATTATTGTTTAATTCTAGGAAATCTCTTTTCTTCCTTGATTTTTTCTGTGATCCACTGATTGTTCAAGAGTGTATTGTTTAATTTCCATGTTTTTGCACAATTTCTGTGGTTTATTTTGCTACTGCTTTCTAATTTCATTATGCTGTGATCTGATAATATGCATGGCATAATTTTTATGTTTTACATTTTACATAAGCATGCTTTATTGGATAATATGTGCTCTATTTTTGAAACACGCTCATGTGATGCTGCAAAGAATGTATATTAATTTGTTTTTGGCTGGAGCATTCTGTAGATAGCTGTTAAGTCCATTTGTTTGAAGATTTGGTACAACTCCAATATTTCTTTGTTTTTTTTTATTGGTCTGGTTGATCTATTTATGATAGTGGAGTATTGAAGTTATAATTGTATAAATATTTATCTGATCTTCTTCGTCCAGTAGTATTTGTTTTATTAAGTTGGATGCACTGTTGCTTAATACATGTTTATAATCATTATCTCTTTCTGTTGAATTGGTCACTTAAGCAATATATAGTGACCTTCTTTCCCTTTTCTGATCAGTTATAGCTCTGAGTTCACTCTGTCTGAAAATAGACTGGCAACTTCTACTTTTTATTTTATCCCCACTGGATGGAATATTGTTCTCCAGTCTGGTGTTTAGTCTATGAATTTTGGGGGGGTAAGTGTGTTTCCCTTATGCACCATGCCACCGGACTTTGTTTCATTATCCATTCTGCTAGTCTGTGTTTTCTTTGGAGAATTGAAACTTACCACATTGAAAGTTGCTGCTGAAAGGTATTGACTTATTCCTGGCCTTGCATTATTTTCCTCTTGCTGATTCTTTTCCTTTCTACTTAACTGCTTACCCCACCAGGTTTATTCATTCTATTGGACACTTTTGCCTTCACTGTGGCTTTCTCATATGTCCTTGAGAAATACTGAGAAATATTCGGAGTCTTGGTTAGGTGGTTATTAATTTATTTTGGTTCTCTTTGTGAAGGAAGTATCAATTTTGAAAAGTTTTGAAAAATATATATATAGTCTGGGTTTCTTCCTCTTTCTCAACTTAGTTTCTATTGCTACAATATAATTTCAGTTAACTTCATAAAAAAAGACTGTATAGAAAATGTCAATGCTTATTCAGTGAATAATCTGATGCATGCATAATTATGTGGGACAAGTTGCTTGACAGCCTGCTTGCTCCGATAGTCTCTTGTGTCCAAGGTTCTTATGGGACATGTAGGATTGCCTCCTTTTCCTTGGAAGATAACCAATGTATTCTATTCTTGGGTCTTTCTGTTCTTAATATTCTGAAATTTTCAAGGAATAGGTATTTGTGCATTTATTTCACGGTTCCGTTTCCATTTGTCTTCAATCTGAAGATGGGTTCTCATTCAGATCTTGGAAATACTTTTCTACTATGACTTAGATACCCACACTTCTCCATTTTCTTGCTGTCTATTTTCAAAATTCCTACTAGTGGGATATGGGTAACCTAGATGAGCCATGTGTTCCTTCTCTACTCTCATACTTTTTGGTTCCTCTTCTTGTTGTTCTTGTATTCTGTGATATACCTTCAATTTAATCTCCAGCCTTCAATTTTACAATACATGTAATCTTTGATATTTTTTCTTTCATTGTTCCTTGCTCATAATTTGATGTTTTTGTTTTGTAAATGTGATCCTTTCTCTAATCACACAGAACCTAGTTGAGGTTCTGAAGATCCTTTCCTAAATATTTTATAAGCTTTCCAGAAGATCATTTAAATGTTTTTTTCTTTCTCTCATATTCTCCTTGTTTTCTTCATATATCTGGCACTCCCTATTTCTGCATTTATGCTTAAGAAGGATATGTGTTTTCAATGCTTTCAGGCCAGTAAAATGCTATTCTAGGTATTTTCTTTAATGGCTTGTGAAATGTAGCTTTGCTAGATGGAATTGCAGCACCCAGTGCGCAGGCAGTGGATCTCATTCTCCCACCAAATGGCAGCCACAAAACCATTTTCTACAGCAGTAATAGGGAGGCAGAGGGGAAGAGGCGCCTGTCACAAGAGTCATCCCCACAGATGGATTTCATTGCCTTTACAGAATAGCCTTCAGAGTTTGCCTGGGAAGAAACTGGTGGCTGTTTGTGCTCTGCGTCTGACTCTGTGCAGTGGAGCTTGGCATAAGGAAGCAATCTGACTACTCTGGTTATTTTATGTATTACTCTTTAATTATTTCCTTTTAAATATGAACATAATTTACATATACTTACATGCATCATTCCTTAGGTTCCTGCTCAATAATCCCATGATATAGGAGTATTTGTAATTTGGCTATGTATGTAATATAATTACTTCAGACACAGATTGTATTTAATTTATACTGATTCTCCCCCTGCCATCTAAGGGAATTGACAGAGCTTCCTTTATCTCACTTTCACAATATTACTTTATTCTGTTTCCTTTAGGGGATGGGCACTCACCTTTTCCTAAAATGCAAATATGAGAGGGTTTTTTCTTTTTTTAAATATTGGTGTTTTGTTTTTCCCTCCAAAATTCAGACAGAATACCTATATAGAGAGTTTACCTTAATGGCTCCATTTCAGTGATATTCCCGATTTACTTTGGACCTTATTAAAGGATAAATTAAAGAGTAAGTGTGATGAAGCTTTAAGAGGTAACAAATAGGTTTTAAATGAGTCTACAGATGATAAACAAGTGATCTTTGCAAGTAACATCAGATACAGTGTCAAAATATCTGAAATTAAATAATAAAGTGTGTGTATTAATCAATAACAATAAGAAGGGAAAACTACTGACTTTAAGCTAAGATTCTCACTCTTCCTTAATTTGCACATTTGCAGTATGACACTTACAAAATCTAGCATGTTCTGAATAAGCCTCTTGGTTCAATTTCCCAATTTCCTTTGCTTGTCCTTTTGTAACACTTCCTGTGGTCACTGGATGTTCCATTGCTAATTCCCTATATTGTTTTTCTTGGTTTGAAGTCCTGTAATTTCTTCCATTTACTTCCTTCTTTCATGAGAAGTAACCCATTTGAACTCTTTATATCTATTCCAATGTATTCCAGACTCAGGCACCTTCCTCTCCTACATCTGGAAATTGTCTGCTCACTCAGAGGGTAGAAACCCTATTACTGAGCAAAACTCTAAAGACACAAATCCAAGGTATAGAATCCATTAATCCTCAGCAATGAGTTCTAGCCATCAGCTGATGAAACAAATCGCACACCAACCTTAGGACTCTGAATAGGATCACATACTTGGCCCTGCAGGAGGCTGTAATTTGCCGTATAAAATGTTGAGCACAAAATGGGTATAGGACAGAAGACACTGGTCAAGTTGTGAGGCTTTAATTTAGGAAGTTTAATGGACAGACGAGTAGCAGCATTACAGCACCACGTTTAAGTGGTGCTGAGAATTTTGGGCAATGCTGCCTGTGGCTGCCTCCGGTGAGAGCTATTTGTTAACATGGCTCGTGCTGGTGTCAGACAACCAGAGGCCTCCTCTCACCTGTCAATTTCTCTAATGAAGGAAGAGAAGAACATGCACTAGATTTTCTGTATCGACTTTTCAAGAAGTACTGCAAGCCTGCAGGTGCCAACCTATAAATGCATTGGAAAATGGACGGAGAGCCTTTTCTGTATCAGTGATTTTAATCTATTCACACCAATATGATTGAAATAAATAGAGCAGAACTTCAGTGACAAAGTGTGCTTTTGACTGTAACAGTCTAAAATTTTACTTCATTATGTGTTTTTATATGATTTTGTGTGGAAAGTTGGAGAGGGTTGCCATGACTGATAAAAATTTTGTCTCTCTGAAATATTTGATTTATGCAGATTCTTTCCATAACAATTATATGATTTTTAAAAATTTAACTACCCTTCCTTGCCAAGAAGATGGCAATCTTTTTTAGTCCATCATATAATTTATCTCTAAAATGCCTGTCTTCATAATACGCTGATCATTAGAGTAATGCATGTTCGATGAAAACAGGCAATAAATAACATTTCAAAGCCTATTTTTAGGCATTGATTGATGTACATATTGTTTTGTCTGCTGTGTTTAATGGCCATGTCTTACTTTTCCTAGTATTTTTCCACATCACCTATGGAGGAGTAATTGAGAACTGACCTATTTTGAAATCTTCCAGAAATAAAATTCTCACCCTGTTACCTTTGGGGCTGGGGAGGGGACTCACTACACATATTGCCATTCATTTTCAAATACAAAATCACCTACTTGAGGACGGCACAGTCTTATCAAACAAGATCAAGGGTACTTTTTATAGACTCACAAACATCTTGCTTTATGTATATACATAAAAGCAGCTGATAAGAATAGAATCTTTCTCATTGGGAAAAGTCCCCTGAGTACAGACACTCAGCTCTATGAAATTGATTGATCATAAAGGGGAAATGTTTTAACAAAAGTGCCACTAAGCAGCTCATGCTCTGTTGATATATAACATGTACATAGCTCAGTTCTAGTCAAAAATCCCTCGTGTGTTCTTTGTGTAAAAATTAGTTCAGACAAATTGTTAATGAGAGCTTTATCCATTCTTACACAGCTTGCAGATGCCCAGTTGGGTGTCTGTCTAGGAATATTAAATGCTTACAGAAAGGGAAAGGCTTTGCTTGGGGTCTGTCTCCCTAGCTATCGGGGGCCTGTAGGTGATCTGGCAATGAGCATTGCTCACAGGGGCGCTGTATTCCTGCTGGCCTAGAGGCGCAGGTTTGTGGCCAGTCTGACAACCAGTCCCACTTTAGGCTGGCAAAGTGGGAAAAGTTTCAGGCCTACCCATTTTCTGACTAAATTTTCCTTTATTTCTTTGCTTTGTAACAATAAACATTCACTTTTATCCTTGTAGGAACAGTCTGTGGGGCCAAGTGCTGTACCACTGTGGTGTTCATTTAATATTTTTTTCTGCTGCATTTTTTTTGGGGGGGAAATTTAACTTATTCCAAATAAGGGAATGCTGGTATCTATATCTAGGAAAGATAAAGAATACAGGAGAGAGAGAGAGGGAGAGGGAGAGGGAAAGAGAGAGAGAGAGAGAGAGAGAGAGAGTTAAAGTTCATGTTGATAGGGAACTAGAAATGATAAATTGTTAACTATAGATTGAATGTAAGAAGTGTCTGAGCATTGCTTCCAATTGTGAAATATTTGGAAGCTGCTGAGGATGTTCTTTAGTTGATCATTAACAAGAAATAAATAAGCAAGCTTTGTTCCCTTTTAGGAAAATATTCATATCCTTTAAATTTTAACCTTTATTTTATAAACAATATATTTTGGTAAATGTGAAGAAGGATATTGTTATTCAGGATCCTCTTATAAGATTGCAAACATGAGTTAATTACCCTATCTAGCCTCCTTTTGACCATGAACTATTTTTATATTTTACTGCTTTTATTTGGCTTATAATCCTTTAGAGTTGACATGAATTCAAAGGAAACTTTTCATTCATTTGAATAAAATATAATGATTTAAAACAGTGAATTTTTTTCTTTATTTGTAGTTATTTACTTATTAACATCTTTTCAAGTAAAATCAGTTTCCATTATTCAAATAATCCTTCAGGTAATGAGACTAATAACTTATATGTAAATATATGTATTTAATACATGCCCAGTGCCATACTTGGTGATGCAGTGAATTCAGAAAAGCCACTACATTACTCTGGTTTTTGATTGCTATTTTGCCATAATTGACTCCAACCTGGCCAAAAGGTTGATTGTCTCTAAATGTTGTGTGTCATATTGTAAATTCAAAATTATTAGACCTATTCACATTCTTAAAGTGTGAACTATGAGAAATAAGAACAAGATTGAAAACTAAACATTTAGACTCAATGACTGTTTCAGGGTTTTAATATTTAAAAATATTTCCATTAGCATAGAATTTTCATTTATTGGTCATCAATTTATGCTTCTCACATGGTAGCAAAGATAAAAGTGAGACATTTGTTAAAATAATTTATTTTTTAGCTTAAATAATGGTATATTTAAACAATATTTAATTGTTTAAGTGGAAAAGAAGACAGATTTTGATAGATTTTGAATGGTTAGATAACTTTTTTTTCTTTTGAAGTTATAAATTAGAAAAGAAAAACTTAAATAACTAGAAGATTGAATAGATATGTTTACATACATATGTGTGTGAATGTGTGTGTGTGTGTGTGTGTGTGTGTGTGTGTGTATGCAAGGTCTTGCTTTGCAGTGCACGCTGACCTTGAGCTCATTGTGTAGTCAGGCTGGCCTCAATCTCATAGCAAACCTCCTGTATTCACCTCCCAAGTGCTGGGATTACAGGTATGAACCACACACCCAGCTGATTAAATCACTATGGTCTCAGCACTTCAATTTTGTTTTCTCCGGAGCCTTAGAGATGCCATCATTTGACTGAAATGAATTTGGTGACTCAATCTAAATCAATATCATAAATAATAATCTTACTATTTATAAAGGATGGCTTTACACAAGACTCCACTACTGTTCAATTAGAACTGCTGCCTAGAAAACAGTAATTATACTTGTTTAAGTGCATGGCATAGTTAAATATACTTTTAAATACAGCCAATTAAAGTTGTCTTATACAATTATACAATATAATTAAAATATGGAAAAATTATCTATTGTGCTATCAGTCTCAAATACTAATACGAGGTAGGCTTTCCTTCCGTCCTGAGAATCTTTCTTGGTGGTCAGTAAATACTATGCATATTTATTACATTTCCACTGAGATCCTGAAAACAGTATTATTTCCTCTGACATCATCATTAGATGTTGGGACCTGACCTACATTTAGTGAACTAGAAAACTTGAATATGATTTGTGAACCTTTAGGGATATTCACATCTATAAAAGTTGTTAACATTTTGGTCAGAATGTACATTCCCTTAGCACTGTGGTACTAAGTACAATTACTAAACGATCTGGGATAAGCAATACAAAGAAAGAACAGAATACGATCCAATTTGTAATCATCACCTGGGATAGTAACTGTCTTAAGTGCTAAAAAATTACTAGCGGTGCTTTCCAGAGCCATTAGGCGCTGGCTGCTCCCTGGAGCGCTGTGAGCCATAAAAGCAGAGTGGAGATAAACACACTCGGGGGTGTCATAAGCCATGAAGCACAGATGTGTTCACCCATATTACGATAACCAGTGCTTAGAGAAACCCAGAGTTTCGTGGAAGAAGACAAAGAAGGAAAAATGTAGTTTTTTAATTCGTAGTAGATCTACCAATTTAATCTCCCATAGTTTGAATTGTGGGGAGACTGAACATAGATAATGATAAATATAGATACATAGGTATAGATACACCTATGTACAGACACACAGACATCCCTTCAAACATTACAAAAGTTTTCTATATGAAATGTTAATAAGTAAATAAAGAAAACCAAACTTTCAGCCTTAGTCTTAAGATTTTCAGAATGTTATTTGGTGGGAAATACTGCCAGGCTTCAATGACCTTCCACTTACAGAGGGAAAAGGAATATAAGTTCCTGTATGTTTTTCTCAGTATGGCATTGAAAGAGTCTAAGATGTAAATATCTAGCATAAATATGTCCCTCCAGAGGACATTTCCTTTTCATGGAGTGTGTTATTCAGATGAACATTATAAACTTATTAATTTTTACCGTTTTGTTATTGTAAATAGAGATGCCGCTATTATAAGCAAAGACTAAGGTAGGTGTTCAAGGAGAATTTAGAAGCTAGTGACTTCCTCATCTTACCAGTTTTAGAATGTTCTACTATTAGAGTAGTTTTTTTCAAACAGTGTGTGTTAGAATGTTTTCCTTCCTCTTTTTTCCTTTTCTCTTCCTTTGGGTTGCATCTTCTGTGGAGTGTGATATTTGTACAGATGGTAGTGATTTCAACAGATGTGGTCTTAGATTTTTGTCCAGGGAAATGGAAGTGCTTCACTCCACTTGGAGGGATGTGTAGAGGGTCTGAGAAAAGGAAAGAAGGGCAGGACAAAGTAACAGCTGTGGTGGAATGGTGAGAGGAAAGTTTACAAATACCTAGAAAACAAAAGTTCATTATTTCTTCATTATTTAGCAATGCTTAATGTCCAAGAAATTTAGAGGATATTTAAATCTATAAGCCATGAATTCCTAGAAACTATTTTAAACTTTTTGCTGCTGCTGTTGATATGTTCATACATTATCCAAAGGTTGAGTTCTCCGGGTTTGTCTAATTCTCTGGAGGCTGAGACACCAAAACCATTAAGAACCAGAACTATAGGACACAAAGTTTGGGTTGTCTTCTAAGAAAAACCTATGGAAATTAAAGATAAGCAATCAAAGTAAAGTAGAGAACAAAATTTGATTGAAATGTGAACAACTTTTCTTGGATCAAGGGTGGAATCTTCTATTAGAAAGATTAACAAAGAGTTTTCCACTGAATTTACTGAAAGTATGAAATATACTGTTCAAATTAAACTGTTATTTCCAAGCTTTGTTTTCTGTTTCTGCATGTAAGGAGCTCAGGAATCACCACTTCGTCTTAACAACAAGTACAAAGATAAACAAGCTTGAAAAACAAGCAAACAAAAACCCCCATCTATTCTTAGAGTCAAAGAGAAGCAAGGTCATAAGACAGAAGATTGGCCTAGAATTATACATGCACAGGATGCAAAAATAAAATAAAATAAAGTAAAATAAAATCACAACTCACTGAAGCAGAAACTCAGGAGAAGAACCTCTGTGTGAAGCGGTGGTAGGGTAAAGAACTCTGAACTGAAATTGGCAAGTTTTGGCAGGTTCAATATTTAAGAGTTAGACACTTAAAAAAAAGTATAAGAGTTAGTCACAAGAATCTTAGCAACACTTTCTTGAATTTTTCCATCAGGAGCTCAAACAGATTTTTACAAAAAATTTTGTTTTTGTTTTTGCCTTTTTTAAACAAGGTTTTGTTATGCACTTCAGGCTGGCCTTGAACTCATATCAGCCCTCCTGAGTCATCAGCCTCTTGAGGGCTGGGATTATAGGTGTGCACCACCATGCCAGGTCTTCTCATTGTAATTCATAAGACAAAAGGAACCATTTCTAAATACGCTTCAAAATTTGTGAGGCAAAAGTTTGTAGAACTGCAAGGAAAGAGATAAATTCATAATTAAAGTTGGAAATTTCTATACCTCTCTATCAGAAATGGACACTTCCAGCAGGCAGAAATACATTAAAGACACAATTGAACTCAGCATCACCATTAAACAACTGGATAGAGTGTACATCTATAAATCATCCAACAGCAGCAGAATACAAATTCTTCTTTAAACTCATGTGGAAAGTTCACCACAAGAGAAAACATTCTGAGGCATATATCACACCTTAATCATACAATATCTGGTCTCAGATTATAACGAAACGAAATTGGAAAGCAGTAACAAGAAGATAACTGGAAAATCCCCACACACATGAATATTGAACAGTACAGTTCTAAATGCCATCTAGATTAAAACAGAAATTTCAAAAATAATTTGAATGTATCTTAAATGAAAATACAATTTATCAAAATTTGTGGGCATAGTAAAAATTGTTTAGAGGAAAATTGACACCATGGGATGCATATATAAAAACGATGAGGGATGGACTTCAAATAAACAATTTAAGCTTCGACATCAAAATTGTATAAAATAAGAGCAAAATAAATCCAAAGTAAGCAAGGGGAAAAACGAGAGTAATGTTAGACTTGAAGCAAGAAATCAGTAAAGAAAAATCAATAAAACCAGAGCTGGGACTTTGAAAAGATCAATAAAATCAGTAAGCGTTTAGCTTACTGACTGTAGCGAAGAGAAGACACAAATCATTAGCGTGGGAGATTAAAGAGGGTGTTGTGGTTTAAGATCCAAAATGTCACCTGAGCCTCTTATGTGTTCCAAAGGTGACTGAATGACGGGGGAGCCGTGCTCAGGGGGCTGCGCCACCAGTGAGTTCCTAGCTGCGTGTGTTGTTAGGAGGTGGGGCTGTTGGAAGAGGAGGGGTCACTGGGAGAGTGACTTGGGAGGGTGTGCCCTTGTTCTGGACTCCTCCTTTTCCTTTGCTTCCTGGTGCCATGGGGTAAACAGCTGCCCTCAACCCTGCTACAGTGCTGGCCTTCTACACTGCTGTTTCTGCCTTGGAACAAACCAGTCCTGGGCAGAACCCCCTGAGAATGTGATCCACAGTAAGGCACTTCTTGTTTCCGTTAACGTGTTGGGGATTGTGTCACAGTGACAGACCAGTGACTAATAAAGAGAGAAAATTACTGTTAATTCCCAGAATATTAAAAAATAAAAAGGAATATTATGCACAAATCTATGCCCATAAATTTCATAACCTAGATGAAATGAAGCAAATTCCTTATAAAATACAATCTGCCAAGATTCACATAAAAAGAAATGGAATAGGTTTGCAATTTCAATGGGCCTATGTATATTAAAGAAATTGAATCAATAATTAATAATTTTCCAAAATGGATACCAACAGACCAGAAGGTTTCACTGGAAAATTCTGTCAAACAGTTATGGGGAAAAAATACCACTTCTTTGTAATCCTTTACAGAAGATGAGAACAGGGCAAATACTTCTTAACTCCTTCTACTAGGATAGCTTTACTCTAATGCTATAAATGGACAAAAATATTATAACAAAAGAAATCTACCTACTAATATCTATTATTGAACATGCATGAAAAATTATCAACAGAATATTAGCCATAGGATCCAATAATCTGTAAGAAGAAATTCATATCTATAATGAAGTAGGATTTTTCTCAGGTTTAAAACTTGTTCAACAATAGGAAATCAATATAACTTTTTGTATCAATAATTGAAAGAAGAAAAGTCACATGATCTTATCAATAAATCTTAAAAATGTATTTGACAATAATGTAATTCCTCCCTTTTGTGATACTGCTAACAAAACTCTCAGTAAACAGCATAGAGAGGAGCTTTCTTAACTTGATAAATAATATCTAAGTGAAACTTGCAACATACATCATATTTAATAGAGAAAAGCTAAAACTTTCTAAAATAAAAAATAGCAAGGTGCCCTGCCTCTCACTCATTTTCAACATCACACAGAAAGTTGCTACTAAAGCAATGATACAAGAAAAGGAAATAAAAATACATACTGGTTAGTATTACTGCCAGAAGCTGAGACGGTTTCTGTCAAGTGAGGATATTTCTTAGAAGACAGGAGCAGAAAAATTTTCTCTGCTCCTAACTTGGAAGGCCTTTTCCACTTGGTGTATGAAACACTGGCATGTTAATATCAGGAAAATTTTAAATAATGAATTTTAACATTGGTTCCTTTTGTCTCCTCCACTCCAATAAATTTGTCCTCATGTTTATTTTGTCAAATGAGCAGATACTTACAGTCTGCATGTTTCTTACTGAATTTGTCTGATCTTTGCTCTCCTGTTTTCTATTCTTAAGAGGGCCTAGGTTCAACTGCCAGTACCAGCAAAAAAGAAAAAAAAAGAAAAACAAACAAACCAGAAAACAAAAACATCTAGTGAAAAGATGAGGGAATATATAAATTAAGTAATACAACTGTCCAGTCAAAAACTTAACTACATCCACTCTATATACCAATATGCCTAAATACCATCACAAAGCATAATGATGCAGGTATGAAAACAATAATGTCTTAGTTATTTCTCTCATTCTTAAGACAAAATACCTGACACTCAAAATTAAAGCGGGAAAAATTTATTTAATTCAGAGTGTGTAGAAGTTTCAATCCATAGTCAACTGGCTCCAAGACAGAGTGGCATGGCAGAGGGCCATCCCAGAGGAGAAACAGTTCATGGTGAGCAGAAGGTAGCAAAGCAAGCAAGGGACAAGACAACCTCTTACACTGTGTTGCCCCTTATATTGTTTCCAGGCTACCTGACTTAGGGCAACGCCAAACCAATCAGTGGACTGATTTAACAATCACCCACCCTTAATCCTAGCACCCTGAATCCTAGCATTGTACCATGAATCAATCACATGCTCTTCATCCAGCCACCTCTGAAAAAGCCCCATCTATGACTGCATGAGGTTTCAGGGGACATCTAGACACAAATGATAACAAATAAGTACAGAACTTACAGTCTAGAAGAAGGATAGAGTATTAAGGGGTCACTTGCCGCAGAAAATAAGAAATTGTGATGAGGAAGCTGCTCATGAAGTTGAGCGTCTTTTCATATTTATTTGGTACTTCAATAAAATACATTCTGTGAAATACTACTAAAAGGGTTTTTTATATTTGCCTTTTTTGTGGGGGGGATCATTATTAATGGTTTTGTCTTCATCATATAAATTTGTGGAATTTTTGTATAATTCTGGATACTAGTTGTCTGTCACTGTAGTGGATTGCATGGTGGTACCCCAAAAGGTGTCTTAACTGAAACCTGTAAATATGACCCTACTAGGAAAAAGAACTTCCAGATATAATTAGCAATTTCAAGATGAGATTAAACTGAATGAACGTGGCCCCTAAAGCCGATAACATCTTCTTACAAAATTAGAGAAGATACAAAAGGAAGAAAGACCAGGTAAATGTGGGGTAAGGAATCAAAGTGGTGCAGCTACAAGCCAGAGCGTGCCTAGAATCATCACATGCTAGAAGGGAGAGGATGGATTCTTCTGTACAGTCTTTGGAGGGACTGTGGTCTTCCCTGATGCTTGCTTTCAGATTTCTGGTCTCTATGACTGAGAGACAATAAATGGTTTGTGTCCATTAAGAAGGCCATATGAAGACAGAATCACAATGAGACAACATAGATTTGTGTCTATAAACTAAGGAATTCTGGCAAACACCAGAAACTAGGAGAGGTGCAAGGAAGAAGTCTTCCCCAGAACCTTAGGGAAGATCATAAATCTTACAGCACTCTTATTTCAGATGTCTAGCCTACAGAACTGTGAGAGAACAAGTGTTTATTGATTTACTACAAGTTTGCAGTAATTTGTTACACAGAACTAGGAAATTAATACAGTCACATATATACTTCAAATAAAATAATCTTTAAATAATAATAGTCTTTCTGAAGCTACCTTTTATTTCTTTTCCTTTTTTCATGCACTGCCCAGGTACCATCACAAAACATTTTTCACTTCTTTATGCTTTGTGTCTAAGATAGTGGTCTATTTCTATGTTTTATAAATAAAAATGATGATCCAACAGTAATTATTATTATACTGCATTACAGGGATGCAAACATCCCTGAAAAGATTGTCAATAACAAAATGGTAAGCAGTATCCTCCTTAAAACATGTGAATTAGTCTGACACACTGATTTTTCAATATGTATTTAGTCTTTGTTCATTTATTCATTCAAAACGATCTTACTGAGTGGTAGTAGCCCATAGAATAAACGTTCTCAGCCCATGAACTCACTACATAACATCCCAGTTTCAGTAGCTAGACCTATTACAAACTGTGGAAAATTTCTGGAGGATGAAAAATTAAAATAATTCAGAGTACTTTCAAAGTTGAAGAAGAGGCGCACCACTGGAGAATTTTGACCTTATTAAGACTGAAGGTCCATAGTCAAGGTGTGGGAGGACTTACTGGCATCTATAAATAGCACTGTTTTTACCAAGTAGCTGCTCCTAATTCCAGGATCATGACTCCGGTGCTAACATTAGTACCCCGGTATTCAAAAACAATGATTATGTATTGGCTTGTCTTCCAGGTCATAGCCTTCTGTATTTTAAGCAAATTACCCACAATAACTAAAGTATTCACTCCTGGATAAATTCTATGTATATAATCATACACATATTTTGTACAATTGTCATTTTGCTTGCCTCAAATTTTGTCTAACATTCCCTATTTCCCCATTTCTATTCCATACACATCCATTCCCACTCCCAAGGTAAGAAGGCGTTGGGGCTCAGGCCTGGCCCATCAGAGCTCTCCAGCGTGCTCTGTCCTCTAATTACTCTCACTCTTTCCCGGTGACTTAGTTGAGTGTTTTCTTTCATAATTAATTATCAGGTATTTAATGGCTCTTGGGTTTAAGACATTGCTCTTAGTGCTCTGAAGAAGATTGATCCCTGTAGTAACTCACAGTTTAGTCAGCAACATCTCAGACATTTTTTAATACATTTTTTACAAATTTTTACTGAGTTCCCCCTGTGGGCTAGGCATTGTGGGAGGCACTGAGAATGTAACTGTGATTATGCCGCCTTTCACAGGAAAGAATTTTATGGAAGGAATTTATTTTCTGGCGCTTACAGTCTAGTCAGAATAGGTAGAAAATGAAAAAGGAAACATGAATAAGTAAGACTGGTTTGTGGAGTGTTAAATATTGTGAAAAATAAAGCCAAAAATGGGACAGAGATCGATGGCAACATGATCAGGAAAAGCAAGTTAAAGTTAGACTGCGCCGACTTTCTGGAGGGCATGATCTACAAACATTTAATTACAAGTCATAGTGTGCCTGGAATTGCTTGTTAATTTTTCATCTCTATGCAGTCAATACTGTAAAAGCATCAACAGGTGGATGTTTGATAAGGAAGTGGCACATGAGTTAGATATTTGCAATGAGAAAGCGAAAGACTCACATAAGCTCTCAGGAGCATAGAGTCATTCTCCTGAGCAGCTCTAACCCTGCAGTTTATGCGTGGGAACCTTTAACTTGAGAGATTTGTCAGTGGGTCCCTATTCTTTCATATCTCACCTCTCAAAGATTATCAGTCTGCACTTATAGAGTCACAAAATAAAAGAAATAAAATGAACTTTAAAAATGTAAATTCAGAGTAATGAAAATGTAGTAAATGTAGTAAACTTCCTGGAGGACAATATTTTACTATTTCCTTTAGTAAGGGTTTGATGCAACAGAACATTTTAGGTGGGTGCATCAGCAAATAGTAATCTAAAAATTTTTCACCTATGTGGTGTTAAAACTTATAGAAGACACTGCTTAGATGTGCAACAAACTTGCTCCTGATTGGGTAAAATTCATAACAGCTAAAATATAGTCAGATTTGATCAGTTTGATGGGCTATTCTTTCAATTCACTGTCAAATTATTAATTTTAATGAAAGTTTTAATCTTAATTGGAGATATGATTTGGACCTCTGACACAGACATATTTAAAGAAGTTTGCTGGGAAACCTGAGATGGGTTGGTGTTCCATGTTAGCAGGCAAGGACTAAATTGTTTTTAGACCCTGTTCCTCTAGTGAATGCTGAGGAATGTGATTGTGTTGCCACATGACACTTCCACCTACCTTGGATATCTCAGGTGAAGATGATACTCAGAAAACACTTCTAAAAGTTATTGACATTATAAGTACATTGCTACTCAAATGGAGACAAAGTGTGAAAATTCTATGAGGTAGGCATGGTGAAAATACGAAATTTTGTGGTTTGTCACAGATTAATAAGTAAGTAATATTAAGGCTGTGCAAACTCTTTCTCAATAACTTGAATGATTATCAAAGATTGCATAGGGCAGGTTTAGCAAAAGCACAAAAGTAATGAATATGAACATCAATCTGTGAGCTGAGCCTCATTAATTCTTTACAAACCAGTGAAACTGGAGTAATGCAAGAAATATTCATTGTATATTAACTACTGCCTTTTGTACAGAAGTTTGTAAAATACTGTTTTCCATTAATAATTTAAAATGAATGAAATTTCTGCTTCAATAAAGTAGGTTGGCATTGCCTACATTTGACAGTAAATTTTTACTATGTAACGAAGAATTAGCCTTACCCAGTTCTCAGACCTTTACCCTCAGCTAAAAACAGGTAATCTCTAAATTCCTGGGAAGTCCTTCCTGATAAGAATACCTTTGTTTGCCTGAGGCCTTCTGCACTGGACAGATTAGTGATGTGTTTTATTATGGGGTTTTAACTAGGCTGTATCAGTTCTTATCTCTGGAGGTAATTAAAGCCTGTAGCCCCTCTTTTGGGAACACAACGTACAGGTCAGTGATGTGGCAGGTATGTGATCAAGTGCCAATACAGTCACTGGAGACAAAAGCTCAGGGGATTTTCCAGAAAGTGACATTGTTCATCAGTCCATGGGAAGAACATCATTGGAATTCATATATTTGTAGCCTTTCTAGACTCAGCTTCGCACACTGCCTTTCTTGGCTGATTTTAACCACTTATTTTCTGTAATAAACACTACCTGTTAATATAGATGCTTATACAGAGTTGCTCTAGTGAATTACCAATCTTGAGGATGGTTTTAGGCATTCCTCAAGCTTGCATTTGATATCAGAGTTGAAAGATTTCCTGTGGGAAATGTTTCCTCAGACCTTGAAGTTTCATTAACTCTGAGCCCCTAAGATTAATAAATAAAACAACTAGAAAAACAGGGTTAAATCAAATGCACATATTTTCACACACATACTCCCGTGACCATGTATACACAAGTGCAAAAAGTTTAAACATATAATAACAAGCACACAGTTTTGTACAGTTGTCATTTCTGCTTGCTTCAGGTCATTTCATATTTGTCTAGCAATAAAACTCCTGTTCCCTACTTCCTCGTTGCCATGTCATACCCAGTCACCTCCTCCTCCTGGTCTTGTGACTCAGGCTTGGCCCATTACAGTTCTTCTTGAGACTTTATCCTTCAAAATAAAACAACTGGTTCATGAGACCAATCTATGCCGTTAAAGTTCTCTTTCTGCATTTTCCCCCTAGAATGATACAGGAAAAATCTCTCTTTTGGTCTAGAATTGCTAAAAGAAAGAGCACATATATTTGGAATTTTGGCCAGCCATCTCGATATCTCTGCTACAATACAAAGAGGTAACGCTTTTAAGAAAGAAGATAGAAGAAATGTTGAAAAACTGGAGATTTAATGACAGAATTTGCTTTCTTGGATCCTGTTTGAACTCCAACTTATTGTACTTTCTAAATATATAAACCCATTTTTACTCTCTAGAGTATTTTTTGGCAAAGTTAACGGTTTTTTCCTCCCTCTGTTACAAACTTGTACTGCACAACATCAGCAGTGTTGTCAATGGACATTTAATAAATATTAAAATATGTATTATATGCATAAGTACATATAGGTTAATAAGTGACTAAATGAATAAATGTTACAGAAACATCTAAGATCACAAATTTTTTACAATCCATCCAGATGTCGCCCCTACTGAGATCTGAGAGTTGTGCAGGGCTAACACTCTAGGCAATTACTCACTTTTCATTATTACAGAAATCTGATGAACAGTTCTCTTGAGGATGCCCCAACCATTGTGTTATGGACTGAATCACGTACAGCAAGGCATCTTTTAGTCTTTTAGCTTAAGGCACCTGTCTCGGGTATGATCCTGCTCCTGAGGCAGATCAAATCATTTCAATGTGAATCAAGGTAGGGAAGCATATGTTCAAAGGAAAAGGCACTGACAGAAAGGGAGGAACTGCTCTTCAGGACTGGAGGGAAGTTGCCTTCCCCAAATCAGAGCATATGATGGGGCCCTCTGCACAAACTGAGAGCATCCTATTTTATTGCTAGTGTGTTAAGCAATCCAGTTGTGGCAAGAGACAAGAATACATTTAAAGAAAGAAATCCCCCAAGGAAAGGCATTGAAGAGCTTATTTAGAATAGTTTTAAACTATTCCATGGGGACAGTTACATCAATGTTTTCATAACAGAGGTCTCATTATAAGTGCTCACCCCAATGTACATGTGTTCAGATGTGACTCTGTGCACGTGCATGTGTGTGTATGCAAAGAGGTTACTTTGGGGTTTAAAATGCCCTTCTCTCATTCTAGTAATGCCGCAAAAGAACACTTGGCATGTGTTTGAATTGTTCCTTTATATCTTTCCACTAAGTTTCCCTAAACATCCAAAGCATATATTTGTGTGCCATGAAAAATTAGGATTTTTATTTCTGGTAGATTCATTAATGATCCTTCACTAAGTTCCATTATAAAGAAAGTCTAGACATAGTCTGATTAGTGTGAGAAATTTTCATAAACATCCTAAGATTTGATTTTTTTCTCCCTTGTATCTTAGTTGTGCATATAAATTTCAGCGGAAGTCAAGAGATACGGAGGTGGTGTCTTCCCAGAAATATTGAAGTGATTTAATGGGATAGCGTCTGTCGTTAAGTCTTCAAGAACTGGTATGACTTGGAGACGAGAGATAAGCAGTTTAGGTAAAGAGAGCTGCATAAATAAACCCATGGAAACATCCAGCCATCTTTAAGGCAGTGATTCATAGTGAACTGGAAATGTTCACAGGCAAATGGTATGAAGTCCGGTGGACAAATGAGCTAAAGCCAAGTTGTGGAGAACAATGAATGCTGGACTAAGAATTCATTACTTTTTCTTCAGGGAATGTGGCATGGTTGAAAGATTTTCTGACATGAACAGATTTGTACTTTAAGAAGATTAATTTTGTAGTGCTTTATAGAGTGAAAGAGACAAAAGACAGAAGGTAAGAATATCTTGTCATATCTGATAATATATCTTTTAAATTTCATTTAAAAAAATGTCACACAGCAGCCATGAGACCTTCCACTACACTTTGAGCACGTGATTCCACCCCAGTAGTGACAATCACTTCCCATTTTCACTGCTGATACATGATGGAAGGCAATTCCCGCTGACAGTAAGAAGAATCATTAAATAAAGTCAAATGAACACCAATTAACATGAAAGGCAAAGGCTTCTATTGTACACATGGGCACATAGGCATAGTACTTTGTGGATATGTGTTACCAGTTAAAACTCTTAGAAGACAGGGAAAGAGAGAGAGGGAGACAAAAGGAGAGGAAGGAGAGGGGGGAGGTATAAAGGACAGAAGACAGTGTAATGAATCTAAGGACAATTTTGGAATTCAACATGGTTAAAATATTTTCCTTTATATTTTGATTTCATTGAAGTAATACTGTGCAGGATCTTTAATAGCAATGTAAGCAATATATTTGAGGTAGCATTTAGTTCTGTTTTCTGAGACATAGTAGCAGTATACCTTCTGGTCTCCTATGCTTAGATGGGACAGTTTCACAATTTGGGCAAATGGATGGAAATCATGTGGGTCACTCGTGATCAGAGACATTTGATTGGTGATAAGAAGAGCCCTTTCCTTCTAACACAGTGTATTTGAAACACTGTTTTTCACCAAGTCATCTTTACATCAGCAACATACAAAAACATTGACCTATTCTGTCTGATGAAGTTATTTGTGGCCTCAGAATATTTCAGGGTGTCCCCTGGGGTCACCCACACAAATGTTACCCCAGAAGCTGGGCTGGGCCAGTAGAATGAGCAAAAACTAGACTGCAAATAACATGACTCACATTTAATTGTGCTTTCAGGTTAATACTTCCCTTCCAGTATTGAATACAAACATACACACACACACACACACACACACACACACACACACACACCCATGCATATGCACATGCACACGCACATACATATACACACATATATAAACATAATTTTTTGTTTCTTTTATTTTTCTTTTTTGTTTTTACTCCATTCTGTAAGCATTTGTTTGGTTCTTGGCAAAAAATCACTTTCTGAAACTGAGACATAATATAATTAATCATACTTCTGATTGGTACATACTTCTGATTGGTACATACTGCTGGATTCTTTCCAGTATTTTTGTTACAGATCAAGAAGCAAAGAAGTTATTTGTGGCCTCAGAATATTTCAGGGTGTCCCCTGGGGTCACGCACACGAATGTTTCTGAATAACTGCCTCTTGCTGGGAGCTACCTGGCCGATTACACTTTTCAGGACCAAAGTCTCCACAGAACCATGTTTGTGCACTCAGCCCTCCACTGAACCTAACACAGGAGCAGCATCAGAAAAAGATGAGGGAAGAGTTTCTTTCCATCCTTCTGTTTGTTCTTTGTTGAAAGAGCCACAGTGCAGTGCTGTTATTTCTGACATTGCTGCTTTATGTTCATTGCCCTGGAATACATTTTGATTATTTTTTGACAGAGAATTAAGATACACAACCATGGAGTAATTTTCTAGGAGGCTCATTGCCTTTCATGTGTGTTAACTCTACCAGCCTCTGCCATCAATTATTAGCTTCCTAAGATCTGTCACAATGCTCACTGCAGGAGAATTTTTCGTGTTGTGGGAGGAAGCTCCTCAACCCACGTTCAAATAATCATCTTATCAGTTCTACTTCAGTAGTTCCCGAGACTATCCAAACTCTTTAGCATCAATAAAATCTAAGCAAAACTGGAAATTTTCCCAAATAATTAGTGCTGAAATAAATATCTATGAGCATCTATATTTATCTGTTTTATTAATTTATCATACATATTGGTAGATCTTGGTCATACTGCTTTTTACTGTTATATTTGCACCAGTATAAGAAAAGTGACACAACTATACTTTTTACAACATTGACAAATTTATTAGTTTTTACTCTGATATTCCATAAGGAAAATTATAACATCTTGCTCCATTATACATTTAAAATTTATTCTTCATTTGCGTATTAAGTCTGTATGTTAGAAACCATGAAAATCTGTAATTTTTTAATTCCAGGAACACATAAGTTAATAAAAAAAGATACAAATGATCTTATAATGAATACACATTATTTCTTTAGCCTTACATCCTAAGTAAGTATCATTCTTCAGACGCCTATTTTAAAAATTGCTTCAATTTTAGCTTTTCTTTAGATCATTTCTTTGGTTCAAGTATTTTTGATTTTTCATGTATTAATTGATCAACTTAAATATTTCCCAGATATATAAAGTAAAAAATTAACTCACTTTGGTACATGTACATCTTCCACTTTCCTTTATCCAACGGTGAATATTTTTATTTTTCTGTTATTCTCCTGTTCAATTTTGTAAGTGTACACAACCAATTTAAACCATTTTTCTTCTCTAATGGACTATACTGAGTGTCCTAGTTACATATTGCTGAGTAAATACCAGTCAAAAACCTAACAGCATAAAATAATCATTTAATTAGTCTCATAGACTCATAGGCTCTGATTTTCTCATAGTAAAGAAAATCAGGCAGAGCATAGGAGAGACAACTTAGTACTGCTCCACAATGTCTGGGGCTTTACTAAAAAACAAAAAAAAGGACTCAGAAGACCCACAAAGTCATCTCACTTCGGGATGCTGTGATGAGACTCTAGTCCTAAGGTGGATGGAAGTGGAGTGATTTTAAAGGCTCCTTCAATATATCTGAAAATTAGTTCTTGCTGGTAATGGGGATTGTCAGCACATCTACATGTACTCTTTCCATTGGCCTAGGCTTTCTCTTAGCATGGAAACTTCAGATTAGTTAGATTTCTTATATTGTGTCTCTGAGAGCTAAAAGCATGTGTGCAAAGAGAAAAAAGAGGATGCATTGCTTGGAAATTTCTACTTCTGCTCAATTATATTTGTGAAGTGAGAATCACTATTACTGTAGCTAAATAAAGCAAGGGGGATATATATTGTACCTCTTGATTGGAAAATAGTCAAACAATTTGCAAATATATTTTAACACTACAGTCACATTTCTCTGCTGCTTAGCATCTGCCCCACAAACTCTTCTCTTTCCCAAGATATCGGTGATCTCTTATTTAAAGCCAGAGCTACTGCCTGGGAAACTGGACAGCTCCACCGTGCCTTTTCCTCTCCCTTTTCTTCATCATCGACTTTTCATTCTTTACTAATTATTCTAGATGTCACACCATGCCACTCTTCTCTTTCAGACTAACAAATACAACAACAAGCTTTTCTGAAGTGGTGAGACTTACCAGCTACCTCCCCATTTCTTCTGAGTTCCTTCTCGTGTGCCTATCCATGGACACTATTTTATTTAGTGAAAAGCTCGTGTCAGAATCTCCAAGGTTCTTTGTTTTTTCTTTTAAATCTAGTGTTCAATGTTCATTCCTCATCTTATTTGAACTGGCCTTCTTGACACAACTCTCTTTGTTCCCTTCCTACTTCCTTTGTTCCTCCTCCTCAGTTCCCTTTGTTATTCCTCCATTATTTTAAATCCCAATCTCTTAACCCTAGATACTGCCTTAGCTTGGATCTCCCAGAACCAAAGCCTGAGATATGGACTTGCCTAAAGCTGGTTGTTTTTAACAAATGATTTTAAAGAGACAGGACAGACAGAATGAAAAACAGGAATCAGAAAGTGAGGTAAAGCAAAATGAGAATGATTTATTAAATTGATTGCAACTCTTGTGGTTAACTGGGGTTCAATATTTTTCGGTTTTTCTGAGAAACTATATAAAGTAAGTCTAGAAAGGATACAACAAATGTGTTGATAAGGGTGGGCTCCACTGATGGACAGTTGCCCACATATCTCTTAACTGTCTCTCAGAAGTTCCTGGTGTGAACATACACTAGAATGGCTGAGTGTCTATCAGGCAGAGGCCAGAAAGAAATTCCAGGGCAAAAGCAATTGACCATTAGTTCAGCTAATGTAAGATACAGTCTACACATGTACAGCAACAGACTACAGCAGCACCCTTAACAGCAGTGGCCAAAAATGGAGCACCCCCTCCAAACAGCAACAAGCGAACAACAAACCCACAAAAAACAAAACAAAATAAAACAAAAAGATCAGCAGCGAGGGGTGATTTAGGGAATGAAAGTCACCATACATAAATTCATCAGTACTTTGGGTTTATTCTCAGCACATACTCATCTTAGGCAAAAACTATCCAATATCATGGTTCTAAGTACCAATTTTATGGTAAAAATTTGAAATTTACGTTTCTAACCCAGATATTTACATACCCAACACACTGTAATAGATCCAGGTTTGTGATAGGCACATGCATATAAATCATAACATGGTCAAATAGTATTTCTCACCTCCCCCTTCACAGTGATTCCACATATTTCAGGCAGAATTTGTTTCTCACTTGCTTTCCAAGGCTACTTCCTTGGTACAAGCTGCCATCACCTTTGACATGGACTGTAGCAATTGTTTCCCAGTTGAATGCACTGCTACTTCCCTTGGTTATCTTCAGGCTTTTTTCAACAGACAGAGATAACTGATTCAATGAAATTCATGTTATGTAATTTCCCCACTCACTTCCTTCAAAGGCTTCTCACATCACTCATGTAAGAGCATGCATTACCTGTAGGGTCTCCTACAAATTGGACCCGATGAATTTTTCAGATCTCACCTCTTTTCTACTCTCCTTCCCTTACATCACCTAGCCTGATTCCTTTTCGTGGTACCAGACCTATTTCTGCCCAGAAATATTTGAGATGGTATTTCTTTTGCTTATAATATTTGACCAAAAAAATCCTTATAATTATACCCTTATTTGCTAATCTTTCCTTAAATATTGACTTCTCAAAATTGTCTCTATTGACCATCATATTAGTGATTGTAAACTTCTTGTTTCTCCAATACTCTTGAACATCTTTATATTTTCTGTTGTTATAGTACTTGTGATCTTATATATGTGCTTATAAATAATGATATATAATTCATATATTTATTCCATCTCCTCTTTATTTTCTGGGCTCAAACCCTGATCCCTTTAGAATATAAATTTCATATCACCAAGAATGTTGTCTTTTAGTGCATGGGTGTATTTCAGACATCTAGGATAGTACTCAGTTCATTAACGGGCCATTACATCAATTTTAGATTAAAGGAGCATGATGGAGAGTATATAATACCCATGATTTGGGGGAAATATTTATATTGGTTAATTATTAATTTACTTATTATATTAAAATGTGTATTTATAAGAAAAAAATATCAAAAAGTAAGGTATTGAATTTTTAATATTTATTATTTATAAATATACATCAAAATTTTCAACATCAATGATATTTTGTTTCTAAAATATAAAAAAAAACAGAAATAAATTCCTATATGAACTAAAGAGAAAATACCATATAACTTACAATAAAAATAATTTTTGCTTCAATTAATTAGGCAGCTTTCATACATAGAAACAGTATATTCCATAAACATGTATTGCTTACACTGGTAGCACATGTGTTTTGCTTTCCTGTTTTTTTTTTTTTTTTTGTAGGACATACTTGACATCTGGCTGGTCTTGTTATTTTGTTAGGAAGTTTTTATTCTATTATACAATGTATAGTTAACAAGAACGTGAGATATCAAGAAAACAAAGTGTTAAATGCTTAATATATATTGCAGGTTTAGAATAAACATCAATATTTTTCAACACCAAGTATTTATTTACAAAATTAAAAATAACAACAGGAACGAATTCCTATGTGAACTACAATGAAAATACTTTTTATTTTAAAAAGAATGAAAACATATCAACAAACACACATACATTTAAAGAAAACACAAAAACTATAAGCAATACAGAATTTTAGACAAGGTGATAGGAAATTAAAATGGTTGCTGTATTACATATTGATATCTTCAAATTGGTTACTCAAATAAACAAATATAGGCATGAAAGATTGGTCAAAGAATTAAACATTAACTGTTCCTTTAAAGCAATAGATATCAGTAGTACAACAATTTTTTCTATACTGCTTATATATACATATATATATATATATGTATGTATGTATGTATGTATTTTTTCTCCTGTGTTTTCTCTTTTCCCTTATCCCAGTTCTTTCATTTGAAAAGTTTCCTTCCCTTTCACAATGTCTATTGTACCTCCTAGATTTTATTCAGTCTTTCAGGTTGTTACACTAGTGAGACAATGGGGTGTTTACACATGCAGGGCTGATTTATTTCACTTATAAGTATGATCTCTAGTTGCATCCATTTACTTGCAAAAGCCTCGAGTTTATCTTTATAACTGAGTAATATTCCATTATAAAAAATACTGCAACATTTTTATCCATTCCTCAGTTGATGGGCTTTTGGGTTGTTTCCACAATTTAGCTATAACAAATTGTTCCACTATAAACATGGGTGCACATATATCACTGTGATATAATGTTTTTAGTTCTTCTGGAAAACTACCCAAAAGGGAAACAGCTGGGTTGAATGGGAGCTCTAGGAATATACAGAATATATATAGAATATATATAGAATATATTCTGAGGAATATCCAAACGGATCTCCACAGTGGTTTCAGTCTACACTCCCACCGACAGTGGAGAAGGGTTACTTTTTCTCCATAGCTTTGTCAGCATTTGTTATTAGTTGATTTCTTAATTATAGCCATTTTTTTCTAGGGTGAGATAGAACCTCAATGTTGTTTTAACATACGTTTCTCTAATCACCAATGATGTTGACCATTTTTTCATGTTTTTTTTTCTAATTGTATTTTTTTATATAAGAAGTGTGTATTAATCTCAGATGCCCACTTTTGTATTGGGTCTTTGAGTTTGGGTGGCTTTTTTTTTTAAGTCCACTGTTTTGAGATACAAGTCCTTTGTCTGAGGGACAGTTGTTTAAAATTTTTCCCAATTTGTGAGTTTTCTTTTTACTCTGCTGGTGATTTTTTTAGATGTGAAAAACCCATTCAGGAAGATGATATCCCAGTTGTTAATTCTTTGAAGTATTTCCTGTAGAATTTGGTTTTTGTTCATGAAATCTCTGCCTACCCCCATATCTTTAAAATTTTTACCTGCTTTCTCTTCCAGTGGATTTAGTGTTTCTGTTTTAATATTTAGGTCTGTAATTCATTTTGCTTTCAGTTTGGTGCATGGTTGGACTGGGGTATAGTTCAGTGGCACAAGTGCCTGCCTGGCAAGAACAAGGTCCTGAGTTTGATTCCCAGTACAAAAAACAGAGCAGAGTTTGGTGCATCGTGATAGGCATGGGTCTAATTTTAGTCTTGAGCGTGTGAAAAGCCTGTTTTTTTCAGTGCCATTTATTAAAGAGGTTATCTTTCTTCCAGTGAACTTGTTTGGTTCTTTTGTGAAAGATAAGGTGACTGAGTGTCTTTGTGGTTGTGGCTGCATCTTCCAATCTGTTTCATTGATCCTGGGATCTGTTTGTTTGTTTGTTTGTTTGTTTGTTTATTGTCAGCACCATGTTGATTTTACCACAGTATCTTTGCAGTATAATTTCAAGTCAGGGATTGTGATGTCGCCTGACTTGTCTTTGTTGGCTAGGATTGCTTTTGCTATCCTGGGTCTCTTCTGTTTCCAGATGAATTTTCAGAATGTTTTCTCTCAATCTGTGAAGTGTACTAATGTAATTTTAATTGGAATTGCATTGAATCTGTACAACAATTTTGGGATTATGGTCATTTTCACAGTGTTGGTTCTTCCTATCCATAGGCAAGGAATGTTTTTCCATTTTCTGAAATCCTGTTTGATCTCATTTTTTAGAGTACTGTAGTTTTCACTGTATAGATCTTTTACTTCTTTTATTAGATTGATTACTAAATATTTTAATTTTTTATTTAAATTTTTAATTTTTTTATTGTGAAATGTATGGTTTCCTTATTTTCTCTTTCATTGTTTGTTGTTTGTGTATAGGAATATTATTTATTTTTGAGTATTGATTTTGTATCCATCTGTTCTACTGAATTTGTTGAATCTTCCAGTGGAGTCTTTGTGGTCATCTATATATAGCATCATATCATCTGTGAATAATGATAATTTCACTTCTTCCTATTATTCCTATTCTCATTCCTTTTATAATTCTCTCTTTTCTAATTGCTCTGGCTAATTCTTATTCCTCTTATATTCTTCCCTATTCTTATTCCTTTTATGTCTCTCTCTTCTTTAATTGCTCTGGCTCATGTTTCCACAACTATGTTCAATAGGAGTGGTGACAGTGGACATCCTTGTATTGTTCCTGATTTCAAAGTGAAAGCTTTCAGTTTTCGCCCATTTAGTATGATGCTGGCTGTTGGTTTGTCATAGATGGCTTTGATCAGATTGAAGTACAGTGCATCTATGGCAATTTTCTGTATAGTTTTTATCATGAATGCATATTGGACTTTGTCAAAAGCTTTTTCTGCATCTATTGAGATGATTATGTAATTTTTGCCTTTAGTTCTGTTGATATGGTGTATTACTTTGATTGATTTGCATATATTGAACTATCCCTGCATCCCTGAGATCCAGTTCTACTTGGTCATGGTGTATAATCTTGTTGATGATTTGCTGAATTCTGCTTGCTAGCATTTCATTGAGTATCTTTGCATCTGTGTCAAGTAGGGAGATTGGCCTGTAGTTCTTTTTTTGATTGGGTCTGTCTCTGGTTTTGGTATCAGTATAATACTTGCCTATGGAAAAGAGAGAGAACTGCTTCCTTTTCAATTTCATTGAAGAGTTTGTGGAGCATTTCCATTAAATCTTCTCTGAATGTCTTGGAGAATTTGGCTGTGAATCCATCAGTACCTGGGCTGTTCTTTGTTGGTAGGTTTTTAATCACATTTTCAATTACCTTAATTGATATTGGGTTATTCAAGATTTTTATATCTTCTTGATTTAACTTTACATACCTAGGAATCTGTCCATTTCTTCTGTGTTTTCCGTCTTCTGGAAGTAAAGATTTTTAAAGTAGGTATTGATGATCTTCTGAATTTCTATAGGATCTATAGTGATTACACTTTTTTTCATTCCTTATTGCCTGAATTTGAATTTTATCTTTCTTTTTTTGATAAGGTTGGCTAGGGGTTTATCAGTTTTATCTAGTCTTTCAAAGAACCAACTCTTTGATTCATTAATTCTTTGCAGTGTTTTCATCTCAGTTGCATTTATTTCTACCTTGATCTTTATAATTTCCTCCTTTTTGGGGGTTTTGGGCTTGAGTTGTTCTTTTTCTAAAAGTTTGAGGGGTAGCACTAAAGTATTTGTTTGTTCTTGTTCTATTTCCCTGATATGTGAGTTCACCACTACAAACTGCCCTCTGTGGACTGCTTTCAGTGCATCCCACAGATTCTGATGTTATATTTATGTTTTTCTTTGTTTGTAGGTGTTGTTTATTTTCTTCTTTCATCTGTGTAGGTATTGTTTATTTTCTTCTTTCATCTGTGACCTGTTGGTTGTTCAGGAGGCTATTATTTAATTCCCATGTGTTTATGGATTTTTTCTGTGGTTCCTTTTGTCGTTAATCTCCAGTTTTATTGCACTGTAGTCAGATAATATGCATGGAATAATTTGAATTCCTCTGTATTTAGCTAAGCATGTTTTACTGGCTAGAATGTAGTCTATTCTAGAGAACACCCCTTGTGCAGCTGAGAAGAATGTGTATTCTAATGTTGTGAACTGGAATTCTTTGTAAACATCTACTAAGTCCATTTGTTCACAAGTTTTTTTCAGTTCTGTTATTTCTTTGCTGATTTTTTGTCCCATTGAGCTTTCTCTTTGTTTCAATGAAGTGTTAAGGTTCCCCATTTCAATGATATTATTAGTTATTTGGTTATTCATGTCTTATATAGTTGGGACCTGGAATACTTCACTTCTTCATTTGATGGTTTGTGTTGAGAAATCTGCTGTGATTCAGATAGGCTTTCTTTATAGGTGATCTGTTTCTTTTCTCCACCAGCTTTTAATGTTCTGTTCTTTTGCTGGATTTCTGGAATCTTGATTATTATATGTCTGGGTGTAGTTTTATTTTGGTTATGGTTAGTTGGGGTTCTATATGCCTCACTTACTTTATGTCAGGTTCTTTTTCCATGCTTGCAAAATTTTCTGGTATTACTTCTACAGAGATTCCTTTTCATGTCATTTGTGTTTGTTATGATTGATACATTGTGTCAACTTGGGGAGTCTGGAGGTTTAGCTGAGTAACTCAGCAGTTGTAGATTTTGGGGTGAAAAGGATATGCCCTTACCCTTCTGGGATGTTTATTGTGTTAACTTGGGAAGTTTAAAAGATTATGTGATTCAGCAGGAAGCCAGGGTGCTTACTTTGTATACATCCTGAGCCTGTGGGAGAGGAGGGCATGGAGACTGTGTGAGAGCTCTATGCCCCCTGGGTGGGGTAGGATGTTTACAATGTAGGGGAGAAAAGGAGGCTGCTTGCAGCCATTCCTCCCTTTGGCTGGTTGGATTTGCTGTGCTGTGCTGCCCTGAACAGTTTGCCCTCTTACATGTGCCCCTCTGCCTCAGAACCAGCCAAATATGGACTGAAACCTCCACAAACTGTAAGCTAAACAAACCTTTCCTTCCTTCATTTTGGGTGTTTCGTATTTTGTCTCAGCAACGAGAGAAAAGTAACTAAGACAGTGTTCCTGCCTATTGTTTTGTTGACTTCCTGTTAGTCTTATGTTCTTTCTATCTGTGCTGTTTTGCAGTTGTTCAATTGTTATTTCCTGGTTTCTTGTTATTTTTAAGAGGTTTTTCCTTTCATGATCATTAGTGGCAATGCTATCTTCAAGATCTGAAAGTCTATCTTCAGGTTAATTCAGTCAGTTTTGCCAGCTTTTGATGGAAGTTTTGATTTCTGGGATATCTCTTTGAATTTGTTTCATGCATTCCAGTTCTTTCCTGTATTGTTCATTTAATGTTTCCATCATTTTCCTTTGCTCCTCTATTTTCTTTTACATATGTTTTCTTTAGATATGGTGAGCATTTCTTTCATTATTGTTGTCATTTCTTTTGTTACCTGGGAGATTATTTCTGCTCTGATTTCTTCTATGGCCTGATGGAATTCTTTCTTTTTTCAGCTGCAATCATTTCAGAGATTTCAGGTGTGTGACTTCCAAGTTCTCCTATGTCATTGTCTCCTGTAGTTGTTCTTGGTGGAGTGGAGTCCTGATACAGCATTTTGCCCCTTTGTCTTGTTATTTTTGATGTCAGAGGCAAAGCAACAAGCCTCACACTTCCTGGGCAGTTCACTGAACATCTCTAGGGATCCTAGTTTTCCCTAGTGTCAGACTCATCCCAAGATGGTAGCAGGCAGTGGGCTATGAGCTCCATAATCCCCAAGCATTTGGTGGTACACACAGCTCAGATCACAACTGCCATGATGGTGGAATGCTGGCCTTTGGTGCCAGGCTCTCCAGGCTGTCAATGGAAAGAATGCAGGTGTCAGCCATGAACCACAATGGTGGCTGGACATGGGCTACTGCTGCAGGGTCTGCAGGCAGCTGATTGAGTGTGTGCAGCCTCACCCACCAACCAAGATGTGGTTGGAGCTTGGACCTCTGCTCCAGGGTCTACAGTGCAAATGCTAATAGAACTCTACAACAAAAATAATCTTTGCTTCAATTGTCACACCCAGTCTTCAAACATGACAACTGCATATTGCATACACAACTCTTGCTTATTCTGATAGCACATGTGTTTACCGTTCCTTTCCTGTAGGGGTAGGCCATTTTCATCATCTCTCTTACCTTCTTGTTTTGTTATAAACTTCTTACTATAGTGTACAATGTGTACTTAGCAGGAAAATAAGATACAGTCAAATACAATATCAAGTATGTAACGAGTGCTTAAAATGGACATTGATATTTTCACATCGGCTGTTTACTTGCTTACAAAACCTAAAAAAAAATCAGAAATAAATACCTATGTGAACTACAATGAAAATACAAACAAAAGTCTACCAGAGAAATAATCTTTCCTTCAATTGTCACACCCAAGGTAGTTTTCACACTAATTTGTGCATTTTCCATGCACAAATATCATTCATATTGATAGCATATTTTTTCCTGTTCTTTTATTTCAGGGCACAGTTAATATCCTTTTGGTTTTCCTGTTGTTGTAGTAGGTTGTTGTGACATTGTACCTACCTGTTCACCTGTCAGCTCACTAGTCTGCTCCAGAATTTGTTTGCATGGTTCCTTGGGTGGAAATATTTTCCTCTTTCTCTGTTATAAGTGACCTTTTATCAGTTCCAGTCCCAATCCTCTAAGAAAACTTCTCCATAATATTTTGCACTTGTAAAATATGAAAATATTTATGCTATACATGTTTAGGATTGAGTAAAATGCAACCATTGGCCAATGCATTGTGTTTTGAGTGACATCATAGTTACTGTATAACTCATCAAAAACATCTACGCTGCCTTTGGTTTTGTTGTACAATGTTACAATCTTTGGCTTCAGTTTTATCTGTTGATCTTACCATCAGGGTGCAAATTCAAAGCAAAACATTTTTTATAAAATAAATACTAAATGTATTGTAATTTAGCAGTGAGCATTTCATAGGTAAAACTCATCTGTTGCTGCTTTGGAACTCCTGTACACACCTTACCCTTCAACTGCTAAGTGGGTGAATGCACAAATGTGTTCCTTTTTTCACAGGTACAGCCTCTGTGACTCACACCAGGCTTCAATTACTATAAAATATATGGTGATATGGATGTATTTTTACCTCTCCATTGCCCGTGATACATATACAAAAATATTACATGGAGCATTATGTGCATAAAAATCTGGCTTTGATGCATGCAACTTTCTGTTTATCCTGCCAAGTGGATGGACACACAGATTGCTTCTTGTAATCCCCGAGGTACAGTCACTGAGATGCAGTCTTCCATTATTATGCTGAAGTACATAATTTCGTTAGAAAAGTGTGGAATAGATATATTTTACCCTTTGTGATACCCAGGATCACATTTGATGAGTAAATCATCTGACTTGTCCTCCTCAGTCAGGCCTAACATGTCGTGTGTGAACTTCATAAAATACGAACTCATTCTGAGCTTTAGCATCTTCTAAGATCTGTACAAAATATATTGAGACAATTAGGATGTTCCTGTTCTAACATTTTATTATTTCTATTTCAGAAGACCAAGATTGGTGAAAAGTTTTCTGCATTACCTAAAGTTATGATAGTTGGAGAAAAGATATATTTCTAAATGTTATATTTGCCTTCAAAATCTACACTTCAGTGAACTAAGAATGAACTATATTATTTTTCTTTATAACTGAAAAATTAAATGTATTTTAATTGATTCAAAATAAACTTTAGTTCTCTTTATCAGTTGAGCCTTTCTCTGGTTTTGATTATCAGGGTAATATTTGCCTCTAGGAATGAGTAAGGGACAAGTGTTTCCCTTTCAATTTCATTAAAAAGTTTGAGTAGTGTTGGCGTTAAATTTATCTCAATTTCTTCTAGAATTCAGCTGTGAACCCATCAGAACCTGGGCTTTTCTTTGTTGGTAGGTTTTTATTCTCTCTCCAGAAAGAATGGCGATCATGAAAAAAATCAACAAATGACAAATGCTGGCGGGGCTGTAGGGTAGAAGGAAGACTTCTCCACTGTTGGTGGGAGTGTACACTGGTACAACCACTGTAGGAACCAGTGTAGAGATTCCTCAACAAGCTAGGATTAAAGGTCCTATTCAGCCTAGTTATTCCTTATCTGGGTATTTTTCCAGAAGACTAAAAAACATAATACCATAGCAATATATGTACACCCACATTTATAACAGCACAATTAGGGAAAGAAACTGCTCAAAATAAAAGAACACTGGGATGGGAGAACAGACAAAAGAAGGATGGAAAATATATATATTTCATACACACACACACACACACACACACACACACAGGTTATCTAAGGAAATTGGATTACTAATTTCTATTTGTTCATTGAAAAGAACAGTTAGTGCTTATATTGCCTGATCAATTTTGCAAGCCTATAGCTGGTAATCTGAGCAACTATTTTAAAGATAACTATATGCCATATAGTCACCATTGTTAATATTCTATCATCTTGTTTTGAAATTCTGCATCATTTTCATTTTTAAAATTCTCTTTAAAATAAAATATTGCTAAAAGATTTAAAACATACTCCATAAGTGAGAATAAAGTATTTATAAATTACACAAAATGAATTTTAGGCTCTAGGCTATTTTACAAATAACAAAATCTACTTTGTATAATACAATTTCAAAATAGTGTAAAGTATTTTTTTAGGTGCTAGAAAATAAGTTTTCCAGTATCTTCTAGTAGACTTTCAGAAATAAATAGTAATGAACTGAGATAAATTTATCTCATATAAAATTTAGAATAAGAGTGGTGAAAGTTTCCAAAATGCCCAGTGGCAAACAAAACATTATTTTAATGAGTTTTGAGGTACTTTATAACATTTACCTGTATTTCTTTTTTTTTTTTTTTTGAGACAGGGTCTTTCTATATACCCCAGGCTGGCCTTGTGGCACTCTTCCTGTTTTCTACATTCTCTCTAGAAATTTGCATCTCATTATAATTCATACCGGATTATTTTTTGATCCATAGTTGACTTAACTCAAAGAACCTAAGTATAAGAGAGTCGTCATAAATTTCACTTCATCTGTTATGCTCTCTTACAACTTTCTAATCCATTTAGCACTGCTGTGAATTTATACATAAACAATAAATCATTTTATTGTAAAGATAGCTGCATATTCTCTTTGAAATTATGTCTAAAGCTATGTCCACATGATTGTTGCTAAATCTGAATAACAAAAAATAAATTCCTTGTCAAAGTTGCAAGGGAAAAATGCCCTCATTAATATTTCTAAGAATCATTCTTTATGTAGTTTAGATAAGGTGGTTAAATTAGCTTTTCAGTCTTGTCTAGTTCACCTAGAGCCATGATGTAAATTAGACCTAGCTTAGTAAGTTTATATTATTCAGTAGTATAGTAGGCAAATAACTTTCTCACTGTGCATATATTTTAAAAGTTTGTATTCTACAACACTGATCCTTTGTAATTATGACTACAGAAGAAGAAATTTGTATGTTTATGAACTAAGAACAGAATATTTCATGATACTGCTTTTTACAATGTGGCTTTGGCCTTAACATAATTTCAGTGTCAAAGAAAACTAAGGACTGTGTATGTAAAAAAGCTCAAAGTCTACTATGACAGGCTAAAGGTTTTATAAATTTAGTCATATTTTAAAAACAGCTTTAATTGAATTGAATAGACAATACAACAAAACAAAATTGTTAAGTACGACTCTAGAAGACGTTTTGGATATGTAAAAGTTATTTAGATAAGAGGAATTGATCATATTATGCTGCTTTACAAAATGCTTCTCTGTTTTAAATAAAATAGAAACCTATATTTGAAAGCTGCACTGACTGTTTTAGGGCATTAGAGTACCGTTTCCAATATGATACCCACAGCATACTTACTGCTGTCTCAGTGATCCCACACAGAACAAGCAATTTATAAAATCTTATTGGTCTTTAGTCAATATCCAACACTCTGGGAGAACATGGCTCGAAAGATTTTTTGTCTCCTGAGTTTCACATAAGGATGGACCTATATAAGCTTGATATACTTTTCATTTGCATACTCCACATGGCTTATGATTGTGTGTTTATAGTTCCCTAAATGTAGCACCTTATTTTTATGGGAAGATTTATATATTTCATAAAATGTGCTAAATCTCAGATCTTTCACTGTAATAATGTAATATACTGTTGTGGAGTAGTGATTCTCATATCTATACATCTAAACGTGCATTGGGCCATGCTAAAAGAAAGACAATCCAATGTCTTGGGCCTATGGATATCTTCCTAGTAGCTTTATAAACTCCATATACTGTGTTTCATTGAGTATTAATTTCAATAAGATTATTTGAAGTGATCATCTAAATATTTTGGAAAATATGTGCTTATTTGTTGCTAATTCAATATAAAAATAATTAATAACAGTCTTGACACATCTGGATATTTCCTTAAGGAACTTACAGGGTAGGGCTTTTAAGATGCCTGAGTATTCAAGGCCCATAACACAAACTTACAAGGTACCATGAAATGCAAAAATACTAGCATTGTTACTAGCATTGTTTTCTCTGTAGTTTTATATGAGAGCAGATATTCTTTGAATAGATTTTTATAGTTTCTTTCTTATGGAGATTTCTCACTAAAAACCATTGTTTAAAAAAAGAAGACATGTATGTTAGCAGAAAATATATGTGTCCTCCTTTGCAAGTACAAAATAAATCCACCAATTAAAATAGCTTGACACGCTAGATAAAAACTTTTTCTCTGAACGGATTATTACTTGTCTTATATTTTATTGAATAGGAGTGGTCTTGAGGAATTTTTCTTTCTCTTGTAGGAAACATTGTGTTTTGCCATTATTACATTGGTTTTAACAGTCTATATGCAGAGAGAAAGCATGGGAGGATTTTCTTTGTCCTTGCTGCCTCATTACATTATTCCAATGTTTGACCCCATTTCTCTGTATTTCTTCAGTTGTTTCAGTCTCATGAAATGTTCTTCTTTGATATTTGTGAACTCTGACTCCTCAAAAATTACTGTATGATAAAAAGGAAAGCATTATTTGTAAGAATGACCACTCTGAGTGAAGTCCACATCTGAGAAAGAATAATTCTGTCATAAAATTTTCGAAAGTAATTTTTCATTATGTCTAAATTCTAGTGACATTTTATTTAGAAAATATTTCAGGCTGCCCAGAAACCATGTAACTAAAGGATAGTAAATAAATTTGCAAAGGCTCATTTCCTTTTTGTTGTTCATTTGTTTTAAACTTAACTGTCTAGAGATTATTCTCATTCAGGGTTATTTCAATCGTCTTTGGCATGTCAGGAAACACAAGTAGAGGAAAGACAAGCGTTTCCTTCCCAATCACTGGCACTTCCCCAACTCCAACAGTACTTTTCTTGTGCAGAAAAGAGAGGGGAATGAATAAGAAATGGTAATTCTCTGTACGCCCTACCTCCACTAGTTTGGTTGTAGATCCAATCTATTGAAGACAGAGGCTATTTAATGGATACTTAGGCTTATTATAAACTAGTGCCTAGGAAACCAAGAAGTTCAGGGATAAATGTTGATTTTCACATGTCCGTGCTTTTTCTCCTCTCTCCCCTTTTTTATGTCCACTAATTAGCCTAGTATTTAATTTTTATTTATTTGGTCACTCATTCATTCACCAAATACTTGTGAACTACCACTGTTGCTCTAGGTTGAGTCCTGGATAAGACTTCACCTATGAACAAGAATTAAAAAATTAACGAATTCACTGAAGAAACACGCATAAACGTATGGGCTACATATGTTACATAAACACAGAGCAAAAGTAAAATACTAGTTAGGAGACCAGCAGCAGTGGTCTGGCAGAGAACAAGTCTTGAACAGCTTTGAAAGCCAAGCTGAGGAGTTTAGCTTCTTGCTGGGGACACACTGTCATTCTTTTGCTATTGATCATGAGAGACTATATATGTATTAGACCTCAAGATCTTTCCTTTCAAGCACAGCAACTTTATGTGTGCTCTTCATCTTAGGTAAAATTAATAATAAGAAGAAATAATATGATGGATTGAATCACTCAGAATCAATCCACTGTGTTTGCATGAATGCGGAGGAAAAAGTGAACAACAAATATTTACATGAAATGTAAATGTGTCCCAAATCTACCTTTTCCAGCAATGTGTGAAAAGCCCAGAGATAAGAGAATAGAAAGGACTGAGTGCATAACACCAGACCTTCCCCTCAAATTTCTCCAACTTGTTTCTCATCCACTGACGGAACTTTTGTGTTGAAATCTGTGTGTTCCTTTATATTCAGGGCATCAGCATATGTTAGCCCTCTGCCTGAGATCTGAGGACAATTATTTTAATACATTTTATATGAATTAGAAATGACATTTAAAAAATCACCCCAAATGTCTCTCAAGCCTCCAATTAGATTCACTACAAACTCTCCTTGCCTTAGACTCAAAATAGAGACAGAAAAGGATCATAGAGCCTCTATCTTCCAAATTCAGTGACTTGATCACTTGAAGTGTGGTAGTAGGAGTGATGGAAAAAGGGTCTTGAGAAATAGACTAAGATACTCTGAACTTGAAGATTAGCTGAATTTCAGAAGAAACCCCCTGAAGAGGCACTTTTTAATTTGACTAAAGTATATTGAAAACTGTATGGAAAATCTGAATAAAGGATTACTTCCCAAACAACGTGAATCAATAATTTTAACTACTTATAATTAGTTCGTAAGTATTCAGTCAGGCCCACCTGCTATTGGACTATTTGCTTGAGTAGCTTTGCTTTCCTCAGTTCTCTTCCAATCAGTCTTTTTGATTAATCAGATGAGTTCAACCTATGGTATATTTTGTTTCAGTTGAAATTTTCAAGTCAGAATATTGATAGAGTTTGGATTCTAAATGTGATGTGACTCATTAATACTCTGCCTCAGACTTGTGTCACTGTTAAATGGTCTTCACACTCAAAATACATTAAAAGCACAGACTTATTAGATACAGGCTTTTTTTCTTCTGGTATAAACTAAAGATGTCAGGTAGTACCTGATGCTTTGGGAGGACTCAGTGAGTGCTTATCTGGTGCCCTTAATGTGTCATGAAACTGTGCAGAACTGAACAGGAGGACTTTGCGAGGAGACATGATTTCCTGCACACAGGGATGAAAACTGAAGGAAGCCATAATTTCTTGAAATTTAGTATATTTCTATGACCACTAAATGCTTTCATGTAATTTCAATTAATTCAGACAGTTTTATTAGTTTTTGATACCTAAGAATAGCTGTTTTCTATTCCTCTCATTGCAATTTAAAGAGACAAGATAGTAGAATCTATTTTCTGTTTATACCAAATTGCATTTTAATGTCATATATTCAACAAGATATAGGTATTACTTTTGGAACATTTTGAGAAATTTACACAGATATGAGCATATTATAAAGGACCTCTGGGTGTCATTCCATGACATTAAGCTTTATAATTATAAAAATAAGGATACAGAAATGCCAGCTGAACAGGATGTTACACAATTAGTTTATTGTGACAGGCATATATCACATTTGTGAATTTTCTAAAAAGGTAAAAAATACTATCTGTTTATGAAAAAGTATATGGCAAATTTAAAGAGTACTACACAAAGTTAAACTGCTTTCCAAAATAGTTTCAGACCTGCTTTCTTATTTTGGATATTAATGAGGAGTGTAACTTGCATAGGATTACTTTTTAAAGGGAAATAAACATTTATATCAGAAAACTGCACTACTATAATTTCTTTTCTGACTATAAAATTCATGTCACCTCTTTCACAGTGGAGTGTGTCATTTAGGGTAACTTGAATCCAACTGCCTGGACCATGATTATTTATAATTGTCTAAGAATCAACTAATCCCCTATTCCTCTAAATATTCTATGTATGTGTCTTTTTCTTATTGGAAGATAGTGTATGGTAAGAGGTTCTGAACATTTGCAACATGTCAGTTTTGTTTTTTAATATGCAGGAAAAAAATGACAATGAGATTAAAATTCAAGAAACGCCACTAAGACAGTTTAACGTATTTTATTTTGTGTGCTGAGAGTGATATTTTCCATGATAGAGAGTAGCTAGCTTCTGCATTAGCATCTGATGTTTACAAATATAGTAAATTTTTGTTAATCACTTCTAAAATTTTTAATTTCACTCTCTGGTTGTATGTAAAATACCACTTTATTCCAACAAATCCTTCCAATGTTTTGCTTTAAAAAAGTTTATATAGCCCTGGGAATATTTTTAAAATTTAAAATTTGTCTTAGACCTTTGTTTCTTCTTTTTAAATATAAAGCATAGATTTTAACACAGGGAACATGGCAATTCATAGACTATAGAATTGTAACAACAGAGGTAGTATGTACTGTTTAACTGACACACTGAATAGTTCCATCACATTTCTTTGAATATGTCATGGAACTTTTGAATATCTCAAAAATATTCCTTTGAAATGATCAGACAACTGTTTGATTGGGTTTTCTTATTTGTTAAGACTCATAGCTTCTATTTTTCTCAGCATGCAGTTCTGAGCACAATGTACAGTGTTGAATGGCCTTTATTTAGATAAGCTTGCTGAGCATTAGTTTTACCTGGGAAGCCATGCACATGCAAAATTAATTGAGGAATTCAACTGAGTTCTTCTATCCCAGCTGCAATTCAAATGACTCAGGTGTAATAACTAGTTGAGACATGTCAACCTATACAAAATCCAACATTAACCAGTTGCTACTCATAGAATAAGGTGCTGATTGTCAAATCATCATTAAGAAAGTTCACAATTTCCAAATAGAAAATAAAATTCCCTCTACTGTAGACTGTTGTTCACCTCACATATCTGGGATGGAAACAACTAACTTAAAAATTCTGCACTATTTTCCTCTCAGTGTGAACCAGTTTTTAGAAAAGTTGTTTTCTCAGTAATCACATTGGTCATCCTAACAAGCTGAGTGACAATTTTCAAGCACAAGGATTTTCCAAAGAATAGTTTTTCTATTTTAAAATGATGTGAAGCAATAAATGTCTAAAGAACATGATATTTTAGATGAATTAGGTAAAGTTTTTCTCTTTCAAGCATGGTTCATGCTCTACTAATCATCAAAGCTGATGTTTTGTCAAAAGCCATAGAAAATTCATTGAATTCTTTATTGTATTCAAAATAATATTCTCTTTCGTGGAGTTATTCACATTGTTCATTGAGGCTCAAAATTGTTCTTAATCATCTGAAACGTGGACAGTCTTATCTGAACGTAAGAATCACATCTCTGTGCTTAACCAAGATCTGCAGAATAAGTTCTACTATTATCTCCTCTAAACTTGGTTTGTGTGGTTTATTTTAAAAGCACATACCTGAATAATCTACTGTCCAATGTAAAGGTCAAACCTATTCTTTGGTAAGACAAAGAAGCTCTGCATGCTATTGCACAGTAGGATGACAACAGATAAGAGCAAAGTACTATATGTTTCAAAATGCTACAAGAAAGGATTTTGACTGTTTTGCCATGAAGAAGTGGTAAATGTCTGAGGAGATATTTACCCTGATTATATATATATGTTAAAATATCACATGGTACCTCACAAATATGTTCAATTTTATGTTTTAACTATTAGTTCAATTAAAATTCTTATTTCATAGTATCAAAGCATGTTATAACATATATGGAAATGTCACAGTGCAACACATTCTGTAGATTATGTGTTAAGAAAACTTTTAAAAATTGTTCCTTCATTTCATGGGGTTTGCTTTTAAATTTTGTTCATTATCCTAAGTTTATTCCTAAGGATGTAGAGATATGTACTAATTTTGTGTTGATAATATTACTTTGTTACTGTAAACCAGGTGTCTTGGTACATTTTTCTTATTATTATAAAGATTCTTGTCCCCTCAGTGGCTCCCAAACAGTCCTTGAAATCTGTTAGAGGGATGTTTATGAAGGTGTAGCATTTGATGTTTAACTCTTGGTTACAAAATAATACGAGTCATGGAAAATCATAGTAAATGATTGGATTATTTGGGTTAATCAAACATCAGACCTCTTGAATTAGTGGAAATTGCAGAGATGCCGATTTTTAGCCCAAGAAGATACCTGTCTTGGTTACTTTTTTCTTGTTGCTGAGACAAAATACCTAATGCCCAAAATGAAGAAAGGAAAGATTTATTTAGCTTACAGTTTGTGGAGATTTCATTCCATACTTGGCTGGCTCAGAGGCAGAGTGGCACATGGCAGAGGGCAAACATTCATGGTAGCAGAAAACAGTGAAACAACAACAGCAAAAGGGAGGAGTGGCGGCAAGCAACCTCTTTCTACCTCCCTTACATTGTAGACAGGCTGCCCCCACCCAGGGGGTGTGTAGCACTCTCCTAATCTCCATGCACTCCTCTTCCACAGGCTCAGGATAAATACAGGGTAAGCACCCTGGCTTCCTGCTGAATCACTCAGCTAAATCTCTAGACTCCCCAAGTTGACACAATGTATCAACCATGACACCAGGCTATCTTTACTGATGGTGGATAGACAAAGTAGTTCAAACAGATCAAACATCTATTACATTCTGTATGGATCAGCATCTTTGCAATTTCCTAACAATGCAGGAGGCCTGATAATTGATTAACCCAAATAATCCAATCATTTACTAGGACTTTCCATGACTCATTATTTTGTAACCTAGAGTTAAACATCAAATGCTACATCTTCATAAACAACCCACTAACACATTTCAAGGACTGTTTGGGAGCCACTGAGGGAATAAGAATCTTTATACTAAGAAAAATGGGTCATAGATTAATATCTAGTTTGTTTCGTTTTGAGAGAGAATAGTCAAGGAAATCCTCTGCCAGGAAACATGTTTTCCTCCCTAAAAGAAGTTGATTTCTAGAGAGGAAATGAATAGAACATCCTACTGTGCAGAGTTGATTAAAAGGTGAACCTTGGATTCGCTTCACCCTCAAAGGGAATGCTTTTAGTGTTGCTCCCCAAAGCCAACTAATGGATTGGAAAACAACTAGGAAAAGTGGTCGCCAGAGGAAGCCCTGTTACGGGCAATTGCAGCTGCATTTGTGCCAAGCAGGAACCAGTTAGCATGAAGAGAGGCATCCGAAGATATGTTGGAGGCAGCGAGCACTGTTGAAGCAGCAATACAAGCACCTCTTTCTTTTTCCTACAGAAAAAGAAATAGAAAAATGTGCAGCAGAATACAGGGAAACATGTAAGAAAACAATAAATCACAAAACATGGCAAGAGAGATTGATGGAGAGGGATAACGACTTTGTAGGGTATTTATTATAAGAATTAAAACCGCTGCATTTTGAATCACTGTAGAAAAATATCACTCATGCATGTTCACATATACAAACAAGTGACAGAAGGGACAAGGAAAGAAATAAAGATGACAGCAAGTTTAACAATACTGAGACACTGATTGAATAATTTTCTGCACAATTAGTAATTGATAGACAACATGATACACCTACTGATATGGTACACCTGTAATATAGTACTTAACTATTTGGTTAATACAGTATTCACGTGTGCATGCATCTCCTCTCTTAAAAGAGATATGGTTTTAATAAGATTAAAGGGGAGAAATTCTACTTGACATTTCCAAGTTAGGAAGGACACTATCTACGTACAGGTTGAAACCTTTTTTGTTGTTGTTCAAACATTACTGAGAGTCAACCTAGCAACCTACAGAGAACGCGGATTTGGAGCCAGGCAAACCAATATTCTGCCTTATATTTGCTGTGTGGCTTTAGACAAGTTATTCAGTTTCCTTTCATCTACTATGTGTATCATATACCTCTGTTGTAGGGAATTGTGAGGATTATTATTGGTGACATGTAAAGTGCTTGCACGTATTTAAGAAATTTAAAAAATGGAAGCCTCTAGTGTTGTTCTACTTATTGCTATAATTATGGACAGCAGAGGTGATTTAATAATTGAACCATTTAATAAGCTTTCAGAGGGAGTATGTGGAATATGAAGCAGTTCTTACATTACAGGAAGGAGGGGCTCTGAGAGGCAGCACAAAAATCTAGGTAGAGGGAGTGCTGAAAGACCTGGCCTGAAATTGCAATGTATATGGAAAACACCAAGCAGTGTGGTTCCTTAGTCATTGGATCTATGTCCAAAACCTCACTCTGAAATGCATTATTCACATTTCACTCCTGTATAGATTGCTGGACAGTCAATTTCAATGCAGTGCTTATGATAGGCTTATACTCGGAATGTTTTATATTCTTGTAGTGATTTTTCATCTTCAAGAATTTGCTGGGAGCAGTATGCAAATACGGTCTCTTCTGTATTGCCAAGGTCTGTCTGTTCCTTGCAAGTTGGAGTAAAAGTCTATATCAAAATATCACTTGACTTCAAAGAACAGTCATTTTCACTTGTTTGTGTCAAGGGACAGTGAACATTTGTGAACACTTCTACATTTGTTTCCAAAATGCATCTTATACCTCGTTTTCAAAGCTGCCCCAATCCTCTGCATGTATTTGTTAAACAGCAGACAGGCTTACTACCTTCCGAAAAGAGGGTCTTTAGATGAGCATGACTTGTGAATTTCAGGTGGAACAGATCCTGCAAAGGGGGACATGGTTTTTCACTAAGTGGAGCAAATTGGCTAAAAGCAAATCTTGGAATTGTGAGGGCTTTGTAAATAGGCTGAACCGCAGCAAGGATTTTGAGATTAGATTAATGCCAGCCTTAGCTGGAATAATTTGTACTCTTGAGCATCTGCAGCTGTGAAATCACTACAACAGGCTCTAGTTGGATGTGAATCTCTTGCCTGATCCCTGCTATATCTCAGCTCAGAGATACACATGTAGAAATGGGTCACTTCAGGGAAAATGTGTATTTCTGATCCTCAAAGGGCTTTAGATTTACACATCAGCAGATGCTTTACAATGAGGCTCGGAGAAATACACATTTCCATCTGCAGATTGAAGATTATTGCCATTTGAAGGGAAACTGCACACAATTCTATTTTTAGGAACAAAACACAAATACAAAAATAATAGGCAGCACCTTTTAGTAAATGCCAATACTTTTTTTGTCTGCCTTTGCTAAAAAAGCGATAAATAATAGTATATGAAAAGTACATCATTTGCCATTCATGAAAAATGTAAATCTTAATATATATTGAAAATGTTCAGATTTCAGGCCAGTCAAAGTAGGAAAAGTTACTAATCTATGATGAGAGTGTGAAATGTTATAAATTTTTTCTGATTGTAAGTAGCAAGTGACTTTATGTCAGTGAAAAGAATATTTTTATAGATTCTTCACGTTGCAATGAGCTAGATTTTTAGGCTTTTAAAATTCTAAAATTCTGGACTATAAGTATATGCACAGGGCATGAATTAATCTCAGAAACAATAATGAGAAGCCTGACACAAACGAATACATATTTGTATCACTTTTAGAAATAAAAAAAGACTAATCCAAGCTACAGGTTAGACAGGGATCTCCTTGGAGGGCTGAGAGGCCTGGAAGGATGTATGAGAGTTTCTGTGGTACACAGGAAGCTCTCTTGATTCTTGATCTGGATGTTAGCACATAGGTGAGTTCACTTTATGAAAAATCCATCAACAGTTTTCTACAGTTTGACATACTCAAGTGAAACAGTTTTTGACAATCTAGGTTCTGTAAATTCTGTCATAATTCTATAAGCATCTACTTCAGTGGTGAGTCTGTCCTTGGTGTGTGTGTGTGTGTGTGTGTGTGTGTGTTGCCTGAGTTGAAACAGAGACCCTTCATAATAAGCTACATCCCCAGCTTGCTTTTCTTTTTTCTTTTCTTTTCTTTTCTTTTCTTTTCTTTTCTTTTCTTTTCTTTTCTTTTCTTTCTTTTCTTTTCTTTCTCTTCCTTTTCCTTCCTTCCTTCCTTCCTTCCTTCCTTCCTTCCTTCCTTCCTTCCTTCCCTCTCTCTCTCTCCTCTCTCTCTCTCTCTTCCTTTATTCCTTTGAGCCAGGGTCTAAGTCACTAAATTATTCAAGTTGAGCTCAAATTTGAGATCTTTCTGTGTCAGCCTCCTTAGAGTACTGGGTTTATAGGCGTGCAACATCATACCGAGACCATGAAAATATATTAGTACTAGAATAGCGCAAGTGCCAAGATGCACTGCACTTTATCCTTCCAACAGTGCCCCATTTCAAAGGCTGAGCATTTCTTTTAGCAGGAGTCAAGTGTGCATATTAATAGAACAACTGAGATGTAGAAAAAGTATGTAGACAAACAAAGCAACCACAAGACAAATTGAAGGAGCACTTGGGAAATCTCACAACCTTCTTTTAAAGTTAGGATATCATAATATTTTCTAAGATTTTCATTACAAAGTCAGAAAATATACATGTGTGTCAGGGGAAGCATACAATTCTTTCCTAAAATAATGTAATAATACTAAGAAATTCCCGGGAGGCAATTTTTCATTCAATATCAGTTTTGATGTCATAGTGAAATGAAAACTTATTTTTAAGTGGGAAACATTATATTCAGGAATGGCGGCTGTCCTTTAGAAGTGTGGCGTGTAATTGTATCTGTGGTCTTTCTTTGCCTAAAGGGACCACTTTCTAATCAACATTATGTATGTTGAGAGAAACTATATATAACTTACTATGTTGTGTATGTTTCCAGAGACTCAAAACCAGACCCCCACTTAGTTTTTTTCTGCAAAGCATCTACCTATAGGATTTCAGTATTGTTTCAATGGGATGGCGCCTATAAAACTTGTGACAAATGCTCTTTGCCTGTTAAATGCTTGGTAAATGTTCACCTGTAGGGGCAACAGTATTACTACCAATAATGGCTATAATAATTCATTCCTATTTACGTGTCACAACATTACTCTCAGTCTCCACGTATTAACGGTAGTGCTGGTGGTAGCTGTATATAAACTTAGAGTACTATTACAGTTTCAGATTTAGAATCACTTAACACTGGATCTTATTTTACTCAGTTCTGTTCTTCTGTGCAGACATGTGCATATAAAACACAGAACTCTAACTTTGAATACTCTTTTTATCTTTGCCTAGACTTTTTTCAAAGATTTTCTTTCCCTTCCACTATGACTGTTATAAATGTTAAAAGGTGTAGTGTTAGAACACCTTCCTTATTTCTTCCTTTTTAGCATGTACTATGTGTTGTGTTGTGCATCTGTTTTTGGAGTTTGAGATATCTTTCCTCCAGTAGTCATGGCCTGCCTGTTTTCTTCCCATCGCAATTCCAGGAGATACTGTCAGCTGGATAGGAGATCTGCCCTCGTGAAAGCTACACTCCACTGCGGTAGAAAGAAAATGATTTAGTAGAGGAAGTAATGACCAGTTTTTTATAATTCCTACATGGGAAGCCCACAGACGGCAGTGATGGGCAGCAGCAGGCGGCAAGGTGCAGGTCGGCGAACTGTCATGAGGCACGGCCTATGCATTTAGATTTGGAAAGTTCAAGAGGAAGGCACAGAGAGTGCAGAGTAGTCCAGGTGAGAGACGGCAGGAAGTTGAAAGAGGAGATTAAATTTTAAAGGTTATATGAAATGTGCACAAACTATACATAAACTTTCAATCTGTGTATTAACATAGTGAGGTATGATAACAAGACAAGCTTCTCTGGGCCTGTGGTGAGGAACTGTCCTGACAGCTCAGTAGTAACAATAGCTGGCAGTGGCGAGTTACTAGGAATCATCCACGTAGACAATTTCTCAGATATTTTTCATTACTCACAGCAGTGACACAGATGGCAGCCCAAACTCTTGCTACTGCAGAAAGCACCTTGTTTTAGTCCTCTACTATGGAATAAAGCTGTTTTATTATGAGAAAGAAAAGGAAGGGCTGAGAAAAGTGAAATAACAATAATGCATGTCATCCTTTCATTCAGCACATAGTTCAAAACTTTCATGTGAGTTAACTCATTAACCAACATAAGAATCCTAGAAGATAAATCCTAGGGCAAGTGTAATTGTTTGTTCCTTGCTTAACTTTATAGATAAGAAAACCAACAATCTCAGAATATAAAACTTTCTTCAAATTTGCATAGCTAGAAAGCAGCTGCAGGTGAATGTAAGCACTGTCTTCTAATTCCTGATATTAAGAGTATTTCTCTTAAGGGATGCACAGACTACCTCTTATAGAATGTGATTCCAAGGGGATTTTGTGCTGTGTGTTCTGCATATCATCAGGCTTTTCCTTTTTTGTATCTGGTGTTGCTCCTATTCCCCATGACCAGATACACTGCTTTTCAGCCTATTGCCACTGCTTTTGCTAGACAGAAAATTTGGGGAATATAAATAGGAATTCATTATAAAATGAGTTCTGATGACCTTTTAGTATTTGTTGTGTATGAACTGTAAGCAGCAGTTAAAGATGAAAAGGAATTGGCATTGAGCCGTCTTAATTATTGTTCCTGTTTGAGACCTTTAATATAGCTCTGGCTCTTGCTGACACATCTAAATGAGGTTTACAAAACCTGGAGCTGTGAATTCAGTGCTCATTAACAGAAGAGTGACAGCACAGTGGTGTTTTACTTTCACCCATTTAGAAAAGAGACTATCATAAATCTCAGATTTAGCTCTTTTACTTTACGTGTGGATTACCTGCTGATTTGGAATTATTATAAGTGCTCTCTTCTAAATGAAAGCCTAACATGCGATCATGGAAGCATGGCAAGAGAGAGGATGGAGCCTGTGTCTGGTTAGGCTTTCTGAATTCTGTAGAGCGTAACTGATGTGACTAGTAGGAGAACTTAATACACCATTGTAAGTAGTATTATCCAAAGGGTATAACAAAATCAAGGCTTGTGGTGTGGCGAATCTGTCCTGCACAGATATTAGGGCCATCATAATTTCTGGCTGTAGGTCTTCAAGTGGTCCTCTGACTCCTGGGGTCTTCTCCTTTGGACTTCTCTACACACCACTGCTACATCTGACTTCTAAAAGGGACAGCTGTGCTCAGAGGGCATGCCTCTTCCCAATTCTGTCTCTGGTGCCCTGGTTTATAGTGAATGATATATAATGTTTTTACAGGTTATTAAAATCTGCATTCACATTTTGGTGAATAATTAAGTCAACTAGTTGAAGTGAAAAGGCAAAGACCAAATTAGAGCATTTTCAAAAGTGCTGGGTATACAGTCCTTGTGTCCTGTCCTTGTAGAAAAGAGCACGAGGAAGAATGAAGAAACTTACAGCAGAAATAGGTAAGGCTGGGGATACATCGTAGTGGCACACTGCTTGCCTGGCATGCACAAGGGCCTGAGTGTGATTCCTGGTTCCAACACACACACACACACACACACACACACACACACACACACACACGTACAGAGAAGTATTTGAGTTCCAGTGCAAAGCAAATGAAAAAGAGATGTCATGACTAAGCTTAATATGGCAATATGGGTACTTAGCAAGTACAAGCTACAGATCTTTAACATGTGATTAATGAAAAACATGTACCAAAAATATAACCTTTGAGCAATGTCTAAAAGAGTAAGAATTTTGGTAAGGAAGTTGATAAAAGAAAAGAATGCTCTGTGCTTAAAACCATGTGAAATAATGGGAGTGTGTGAAGCATCCACTGAGCATCAACATGACTTAAATCAGAAAAAGAGCAATTTAGAATACAATAAACGGAGAGGTAATTTCTTGACCTGCCCATTTCTTACAACTAATGTATTCTTCAATGAGGAGATTTATAGACAGATGTAACTGTACACTGTTGTTATGGAATATGCCCAATATTCATGCTTATTCCGTAGCTCTCATTTAATCATTCTCGACTCACTATTGTGTAATCCATATTAAACTCTGTGAATGCAGATAGTTACAGGTATTGTGCTTAAGTGAACGTAGAGGGGACAAACAACTTAAATACACCTTATACTGTTACAGTTTATCCCTGTATGAGTAAGCTAGACGTTCCATATGTATTCTTAACATTCTGCTTTACTCTGTGATTTATATTATTAGACACCTCAGACAATCTCAAATTGCAATAGCTTTCTAGACTCTCCTGACACATGGACCATATTCTCACCTTCATGCTTAATTGTAACATGGTGACTGAAATAAATAACAAGTAGAAAATGCTTTACAGGAATATCCAGCTACAAGAATTAATTGTGAATATGAATTTTCTTGGCCTGACTTTCAAAACCCCCAAAAAGTCAAGGTCATTTGTTCACTGAATGAACTGTTATTACTGTCTCATATGACATTCACTGTTCTGGGTCCTAAAAAAACTTAGATCGATGATAGTAGTTATTGCAACAAAAAGAACTCTAGTTGGGAGTTACATATGTAAGCAAATAAGAGATAAATGTCATCATGAAAAGATGTTCAATATATTCTGATAATAAATCTTCTAAGGCAGATTAACAAGACATGATCAAAGCCTTCAGGAGCGGGTAAATGACCTTCCAATCTCAAAGACTGGACTCAAAAACATATTTGAAAATCTAGGAAAGCAACACGGGTAAGCATGGATGTTCCAAAAAATGCTTGCATGCACACACACTTCAAAAACATCATTTTGGATAGTTAGTTGTTCTGGTTTTAAAGTTCATGTTTCCTTCCTCGCTGAATCCTAACCCCCAAGGTGGTGACAGTAAGAGATGGGACCTTCGGGGATGACTACATGAGAACAGAGAACTCATGAATGGGATTGGATTTCTTTCAAAAGAAAACCTAGCTAGCATGAAGCTCCTTCTATCATGTGAGGGCACAGTGAGGAAGCAGGTTTTAGGAAGGCTGGTCCTTTAGCAGACACTGACACAATCATCCTTTGATCTTGGGCTTCCCAGCCTCTAGAATGGTAGGAAGTAATTTTCTGTTACTCAAAAACCCCAATGTATGTGATATTTTGCTTTTTGAAAAACAGATTAAGAATTGTTCATGCAGATCACTTTCTTTCAAGATCTCTGTGACATATGTTTATGTAAAGTTACAACAAACCAGACTTTTGAGGTTGAAGTGTAATCTAGGATCTCACTAGATAGAAAAGTAATTGCAAACAGCCTCTCATGCTGTTTTCAACAAACAGCGCAGATGGGGAAACAGTTCCAGGAATTCACAGTAGTTCCTTATGATTAGTGTTCCCAAGAAGAGTCTCAGATGACCTGAATATTTTAGCTTGGATGTTTTGTCCTGGAGATTAGATGGAAGATATATTGGGTGATATTGTTTATAAAATAATGATTATTGCCTAATAATATAAATATAAATTTGGAAGCAAGATAAGGCTTACTACTAAGTTATAGGGCATACGAAGATAGCAGGGAGAAAGTATAATCCATTTCCTAAGGTGACTCACAGGAATGTAAAAGAGTGCATGGAGAAAACGGTAGAATCTACTTTCTAGACTGACTTGTGGGGATGTGGGAAACACTAATTTAAAAGAAGAGGAGAGGGGCTGGGGATATAGCTCAGTGGAATAAGCGCTTGCCTAGCAAGCGCAGGGTCCTGAGTTCGATCCCCAGTACCGAAAAAAAATAAAATAAAATAAAATAAAAAATAAAAGAAGAGATAATGAGTCTGAGGTGTTGATGGCATAATCAAAGGATTAATGTGTCAGTTACCTTTCTGTCACTAGGGAATAGCTCAAAGAGCAATGTATAAAGAGAAAATGTTTGTCTGGCCCTCAGCTTTGAGACTTTAGTCAGTGGTTGACCAACTTCATTGATTGGGGCCTGGGGTGAAGCAATACTTCATGGCAGAGAATAGGAGGTAGAACAAAGCCATTCACATCTCCTGTCACGGAACAAAGAAACAGAAAGGGTCTTGCAATCCCCTTCAAGGACATTCCTCCAATTACCTAAAGTCCTTTCCTAGACCACCTCTTAAATGCTCCACCACTTCCCAGTAGTGCCAGAATAAGGACCTAAAATCTAACACATGAACTTTGGGGAACATATTGAACCCAAATTATAGCAATTAACAGTTAAAAATTATATAGATCCATAAATTTAGGGAAATGATCTTGATACTTGGAAGTTATAGTGGTATTAATCAGATTTTAGAAGATTTTTAACGAAGTGAAAGATAGAAGACTGGTAGTTCTGTTCAGGGCACTAGGATTCAAACTGTGTTCAGAAAAACAAGATGGACATGGATGCCAAAGCAGGGACCAAAGGTAAGTGAGAGAATAGAGACATAGGGATGTGTATCTACAACCATGCTCCCTTAATGATAATGATAATAATAGTGATGATAATAATAATAATGATAATGGTAGTGATGGCAATAATTATAAAGGAACATTTACCTATATAGATTTAGTTATTGGGAAAATATGATTGATAAGTTACTCAAAGTGCAATTCCAACTGTCAGAATTAGTATCCTAAATTCCATCCTTCACATATGTTACAGTAAAACATGTGACCCTTTTATGATTTACTTCTGACACCTATAAAATGAGGATATCAACAGGATTGCTGTTCATGTAAACATCTTTGAATAATCTAAGAACATGGTTAAATGCTGAAGAATAACAAGGAGCATGATCTCTACCTTCGTTGCAGTAATTTATCAAGCACAATTTACCAACTCTGATAGTTGATGGTGTCAACTTGAGTAAGAAATACCCAACTAAATTGGATAAGTATGGTTCTGAGTGTGGCTGACAGGCTTTACTGAAAACAGAAGACCCACCCTAGATGAGAGTAGCACCAACCAACAGGCTTGACACTTGAATGGAGAAAAAGAGGAATGAAGAAGAAAGGCTCATTTCTATTGTGCTGAAGGTCTTTGAATCTCAGTGCATTTTTTTCTGGTTTTGAAGCTGCCAATTCTACTTCAGACTTCCCATCCGATATTTATAAGGTGAGCTTAGCAATTCATTCAACTTCAGTGGTTCTCATTTTGAGATATATCAAACAAATATGGCAATCATTATTGTTTGGCTTTATCTCAGGCCTCAAGCCTCCCATCTTCACACTTAGGAGCACATTGCAATAACAGGTCATATGCCTCTCTACTCCTAGTGACGTGTGTGGCTGGAGGAGAAAATTATCCTCAGTGATTTGGACAGTGATGCTTATAGCTAAGATGATTCTTTATCCTTAACAGTAAGATTGGACATTACACTTTGGACTCATTGTGAGAGGCAAATGTATCTGTACCAATCTCTGCTGCCATGGCCTTCTGAAGGGCACAGTAATCAGAAAAGATATAATTTTATTTAAAAATCAAGGAAGAATAAACAATCTTGGGTGCTCTGTGAGGTGACTCTTTTCCTTTTCCTTTTCCTTCTGTGAATGCAATACTATATTTACAAAGCACTATGATTATTAATACCACTCTACCTTGCTCTATTGCTTTGTCATTTTGTAGTATATTAATGCCCTCTTAGAAATCAAGGATATTGTAACATCCATTTGCATTGCACAGTAATATCTTTTGCTTCATTATTAGACAATAAAACATACTTACTCAATACACATTCTATCATTGGCTCTAATAATTTAGCTGTAACAAAAAGCTACATGTTAATGCCCATCTTTCCCCTTCTTATCCTCTTTTATGGCTTTGTGCTTCTGTATCAAAATAATGGGGAGAAAGGAAATCATCTCTCATGTTTAAGACATCATACATTTCCAATAAAACTAAAGCTATCATTCAAAGATGACCTGCTTCTTGAGGATTTGTTAGAAAAGCAAGCCTTTGTTGAGACTTCCTTAAATTTAGTTTATGATCAAATCTCAGGTCAGCCTGAGGACCTTTATCAGTGACCATCTTGTCAGCTTGAATGTTCTTTTTCTTTCTCAAACAACCTGTTCCTCTCTTTCAAAACCCAGCAAATATACTTCCCACCAATCTAAATACAGAAAATGTAACCATTTATTAGATGACAGAAAACATTGAACATTACTTTCATAAAACCGTCATTTTAATTCAAGAGAAAAATTGAGTAGTAATAGAAATATGAAAAACTAAATGATAAAACAATGAAAACCCAATTATTTGGAAGTTAGAAATCAAACCACAGAGTTCTTTCCCATAAAACTATTTTGTGAAAGAGAAAAGCAGAATTTCACTTATTCACTACCCAAATAATTTGTATTAGGACTGCCAGAATAACTGTGTGAGGATCTCAGTGGACCCATTTAACATTCTAGTCCCTGACTTGTGAGACTGGACCCCCGGCCGGGAAAGTCTCAACAAGTTGGACAGATGGCCTGAAACCCAGCCTAAAAGCAAGCACATTCAGCCAGGCAGGGAGAAATACACACACACACACACACACACACACACACACACACACAACAAAAAGTAAGAAGAAAAATAGAGTGGGAAAGGAAACAAAAAATGAATGACAGTTTGAGCACTGTAAGCACAAAAGGGTTCAAGCATATGAGGCTTTGTAACTGACAGGGTTCTGGATTCGGAAACATTGCTACAGAGACAAGCAGAAGGCTGAATGCCCAGGGCTGCTCATCCCAAACATACCCTGTGTGCCCAGTCTCCTCTGTCCTGTGCAGAGCCATTCAGATTAATCAGGGCATCATGCAGACACTGTCCAGCCACACCTCCAAAGGCATGGTTTGGTGAATTCTGGAACTTTGACCCGCAATCTGGACCAGCTAACAGAATATTGGATAACATGGATATTGAAATAGATGAGATTCTAGACAAAGTATTAGAAACAAAAAAACTGATAGCAAATGGATTAGTGAGATAAAAAGTATACAAATATACAGCTGAATGAATTAGGGGAGGCAATATTGAATATGAAAGCCCACTTCAGTAAAGGTAAATTTCCTAAAAAAGAACCAAAAAGGAATTCTATATAATAAATCCTCAATTAGCCAAATAAACTCAAAGTTTTAGCAGTAAGGTAGGCGAGTCAAAAAAGTATATCAGGGTTTCACAGTAAGATGGATGTACTAGAACATTCAGTTTAGCAACTATTGAAAAAATTAACAAAAATATTTTTCAAGAGCTGATATTATGGCAGAAAAATCCCCAAATGTGGGAATAAAGTGGATATCCAGGTACTGGAAGCATTTAAAACTTCACATAGACATAGCCAGAAAATAACCTGTCTCTAAATAACATAGTGTAACTACTAATTTATGTCCCAATATGTGCAGTCCAATGACAGAACAAAGAAACAATATTAAAAGCTGTTAACAAGGAATTGCCAAATCACTTATAATGAAAAGCCTTCAGAACAGCAACACATTTCTCAACAGAAATGCTAAAAACCAGGAAGACTTGGAATATATTTCAAGTCCTGCAAGAAAATAATTTCCAACCTAGACTATTACATCTTACAGACTATTCTTCAAAATTGAAGGAAAAATAATGACCATCCAAGATAATTATAAAATAAAACTTATGACCACTAAGCCAGCATTACATAAAATATTCCAGGAAATCCTGAATACAAAAGATAAAGATAATCACAATCATGAGAACAAGTATAATAATACATCTCACTGAGAGAGTAGAAATATGAAAACCGGGAATGAGAAAGAAAAAGACAGCAATTAGTACATACATTTCCATTAAGTTCCACATGGCACTTAACGTAAATCACTTTAACTCTCCAATTAGGATACACAGACTGGCAGATTGGACCAAAAATTAAGAGCCAGTTTTACATTACCTACAGGAAACGCATCTCACTAAGACATATACAGCGTAAGATTTATACAGCCTTAAAGGCTACAAAATGACACTCTAAGCGGTGAGACCTCTAACAGCAGCAGGAATAGTTATACTTACATACTTATGCTTGGACCAAGTAGACTTCAAATTAAAATAGAAGAGCAAAGAAGTCTATTTTCATACAGGAAGCCCTTGGTAAAGGGAACAATTTGGTGAATCTCTTCTTGGTGAGAAGAGATAATAATTTTATATACATATTGGCACCAAGCATTCACAAGTCAGTTTCATAAAAGAAACACTATTTAACATAAGGGATTGATAGATACTAATATGATCATAGTGGGTGATTTCAGTAACCCAGTTTCACAAACATCTAGGTCAAACAGACAAAAACCATCAATAAACATCAGAATTAAACTACACTAGATCCAATGGACTTAGTAAACATCTTCAGAGTAGTCTACCCAACAAGAGCAGAAAACATACTTTTCAGCAGCCCATGGAACTTTCTCTGAAAGAGACCATGTATTAGGCAATAAATAAACTCTTAATAAATACAAATAATTGAAATAATCTTACACATTTTATGAGATCACAATGGAAAGAAGCTTAAAATCAGCAGCAAAACACAGAATCTATACAAACACATGAAAACTGAATATACTTTTGAATAACCAGCAGATTATTGAAGAAATCAGAGGGAAAATTTTAAAATTCCTAGTACCAAATTATAAGGGAAATCCAACATAGACATCTGTGAGACACAATAAAAACAGTAGAAAAAGGGAATTTTATAATTATAAATGCCTACATTAAAAATACCTAAGTGCTCCCACATAAGTAACCTATGATCAGTTCAAAGCCTTAGAAAAATAACAGCAAATGAAAACCAAATTAAGTAGAGGGAGAGAAATAGGAAAGTAGAAATTAATAGGATTGACAAAAAGCAATAGAAAGGTTCAGTGAATCAGAGATTCTCGGCTAATTGTGCAGGTTGTGGTAGTTTCCCACTGATTTTAATGACAGCACATAATATTAGGAGATGCCCTAAGAGGTCCTAAGGGATCTCTTGCACACCAAACACGTTATTTTTCTCCATGAAGAGTAGTAGTCCAACTTCTACTTAGTACCTGGACCGACGACGTCTATCGTCATTATGAGTCTTTTTCCAAATTACTGACTCAGAGGTGTGAGTAGCATAAAATGGCAAGGGGGACATTTTAGCTTAAATTTCAATGGAATGATTTTTTTTGTCCTAAATCGTTTATTAGGTTGTGAATTTTATAAACATCCCTTATATTAGCGGTAACGGTGGAGCTGTAGGGGATTGCGCCTTCTCCAAGCTGCACGGCGGGAACCACCAATAGTGTGGTGGAACTTGCCCTTTCCAAGCCCACGACTCTTGCGGCCTGCAGATGTCAGCCCACACACTCCCTGTGCTTATGGACAGGCGTGGTGATCCACTGGGTGTCAGGATTTCTTCTAATGGCTTTGTGGAATGGATCAATGAAGATCACCTCAAAGAATTTGTATGTGGAATTTTCACCAATCCAGTAAGAATTCAGAACTCTCAGGGCTCCACAGTGGCATCCAGCTCACTCCTCAGCAACAGACTGAAGGCTTCGTGCAAACTTTAGCTGGTTAACACCATGATGGACAGGCTTGCCGTAAGTTCCTCCCTTAGGAACTGGACATTTGCGGCCACCACGGCGCACACGAATCCTGCATATGACATAACCTTGTTTGGCCTTGTCTGTGAGGTTTGTCTGAGCGGGTGGGGCGCGGAGCCCTGTGCAGCGTGGAGAGCTGGCGGTACTGCCAGCAGCGGACCCGCAGGAGGAAGCGCATCACGTCAGACTGCTTCTTCCTCCACAGCTCTTGGATGTACTTGTACTCTCCCATCTAGGCTTACCTGATGGCTGCTGCCAGACGGAAAGGAAGAGGCCTTTCTCAATGGAAGGTTTTTGTACATCCTGTTAGAACGTTTTCTCCCTCTGAAACCCAGGTTTCTAGGCTACAGAGCATAAGTTTGCAAAAACAGGAATCAAAAATTTCACATGTGGGTCACTAAGGCGAATGATGAGTGGCACCGTTGATTTTTCCACCTATTCATTCCTAGACCTGGGAACCCTGGCTGTGGAAGAAAGAGCACCATATACGGGATCCTGACTGACAGCATTTACAACCTTTTGGAGAACATTGCCCCAGCCCTGCAATGCATTGCTTCACGAATCGCATTATAATTGCACCCTGAGAAATCTGTTCCACCTTTCTATTAACCCAGTTAATTCTGTATGATAGGAAACATGGTAAAATCAATAAATTTTATGATCATCATCCCATTGATGTGCTTCTTTGGTCATGAAATAATGTTCCTTAGTCAGGAACAATGCTATGTGAATACCATACTGGTGGTTGAGGTATTCTGTATATACATGGGTAATCGTTTTGGCAAAAACATTATATCTGGGAAAGGCAAATCCACACCTAGAATAATTATCTGTGGCAGTAAAGACAAAGCATCCAATATGGTTAACCTGCCAACAAACTGATAACCTCATCCAATACAGTTAATCTGCCAACAGGTAACAAAACAAACTGCGGCATACCGGGGACTCAGTGTTGATCTCTGCTGCTGGCAGATTGGGCATTAGACAGATGCTGCAGCCAAGTGACCCTTGGTGAATGGAAGTTCATGTTGCTAGCCTGTGTGTACCCTCCATCCCTTTTAGCATGGCCGCTTTTTTCATGAGCCCCTTGAACCATGATAGGGATAACTGAGGAAGGAGGTTGACTTCTAGCCACGGAACAGATCATCCTGTCTACGTGATGATTAAAGTTCTCTCTACGGAGGTTATTTCTCGATGAGCACTTACGTGTGACACACATCTTCACATCCTTTATCTATGTGGATACCTCTTCTACAGGTGTCTTTATTAAAATTCTTCCAGTTATGTTCCCTTTGAGTCCCTGAGCAACCAGTCAGATAACTGACCACAGTCTGTGATCTAATTTATAGTAACACAACTAGCCATTCTTTCTTTCATAAAAGAAAAAAAAAGCAGGTGCATTGCACAAAGTTCTGCCTACTATGAGGAGTTCCCTTTACCACTGTATTTCAGGGATTTCCTGGAAAGGGGAGCAGTTGAGGTGTCCTGGAAAGGGGTTGTGGTGCTGCTGTTGTTCACTTTGGGGTGATGCCTGCATAACATACAGAACCATCTGCCACCCAGGTTTTACTTTTCTCTTCTTCCATCAATGAATTGTAGGGTACATTTCATGAAGCCATAAATCCATGTTGGGGAGCATAAAACATTACAGGAAGATTGTTAAAAGGGGAATGTGACAGGAACTGCCATCTGCGTAAGAACTGCATCTTTCAAGTCCTTGATGTAGCACCAATCTCCACAATTCCTCCAAGGGGGTAATATTATTTTTGATTCACTATTTTCTCAGGTAGAGGAAATCAACGACTTTCATATCATAATAGCCTTCACTCTACAAGTTAGGGAACCAGTATGGGGGGTTTGCCAAATACTAAGAATATATATCCCAATTCTAGAACTGGAGAAATGACCAGAGGATGGATTTGAGGACACAGTGGACTCACTGAGAGTCAGATCTTGGCTAAAATTCTTCTGGTCACCTGATCTACATAGGCTTCTACTTCTAAGAAAGGGCCACAATGATATTTTGGATTTCTTGGAATCAATATTATTTCAAAACTAATGTTCCATACTCCCAAAGTGTCTGATTGTTTCCTTTTTCTCAATGTATAGTTACCCAGATAAAAGACTATAGATCCCTTTGATGAAGGCTGGGGGAAAAGATTGTCATCTTAACTTTCTGATAGTGCACCAGAGTCTTCCTCAAGAGGATGTCAGCCTCCCCTTCCCTGAAGGGGCTCTGGGATTGTAAGTTGGCTCAAGTATGTTTTAAGGCCTCATGATTTTTTGTTACTATTATTTGAGGTAGATTTGTTCATTTGTCTTAAAAATTTAGTAACCTTCTTATGTTTTTCACTTGTAGAAACACCATGATTAGTTAGCCCATGCCATAGGTTTACACACGTTAAACAGTTTTGATCACTGCTTTGCTTCTGCTGTCCATTATGGGAAGTATTCCCTCCTTGCCTTTGGGAGGTGAGCCCTGCCACTTGGCCCTAGCCACCTCAGGATTCAATTATATCCATTCTATTTAAGATTTCCAGCTGAGTTCCTATGGTCTCCACCACAATATCTGGCATGCAGAAAAGAGCAATGACAGAATTCTCCTAGGATACTGATGTTCCCCTCACCAATGTTTTTATGGTATTACTACAGGATAAATTTTTTGGATGCTCAAAGTGTGAAGGAGTAGGTTTTACCTGGAAGATCCACTCTAGCATTCCCAGCTCCCTAACACTGTGAAGACCCTCACCATAGTTAAACAAGGAATATTGGACATTCTCCTCTAAGTCACAGTAGGCCTGATTTTGATCCTTATTTTACCCCCATCAACAAAAAAAATTCACCTTTTTTAACTCCACCATCCCCAACATTAAATTTAGGAATCTACTCAGTGAACCCATATCAAGAAATTCAGTCTGGTCCATGTTTAATTTTTCTTCTAGCATTATCCTACACTTTTAAAGTCCTTTTCTATAACTGTTCCCCAGAACTCAGTTTGTAAGAATTAGAAAAATCAAGTTCCTTGCAAGTATAGAGTACCTGCTCATATGTCACACTGTGTTCCTTGCTTTTAAGAACCTTCTGAGATTTGTACTCAGTAATAGGCCTAGAAGCAAAATTACGTGGTGAGAGTGGTTCCTAAGGCCTGTCAGAATTTGTCTTGCTTGGAAACTGTGCCAGGGAAAGTCAGTGCTCTTTCCATAGGCAACACAGGAGTAGTTTCCTCAAGTAGAACTGGAGGGGCCAACACTAGAGGTGGTGGCAGTGGGGATGCCTCTGCCATTAGGGTGGGAGAATCTGCTCTGGAAAAATAATTTCACAAGGATGTAGGAGTTCCATGTTCTGAGCTACATCAGGTTCCTCTCAAACATCTCTATGCCAACTTAGGAATTCTATTCTTTTTTGATCAGTCTCCTTATTATTATTGCAAATAGTCTTTGAAGTTGAACATTAAATTTGTGCTGTAATTCACCCAAGAATATTATGGGAGCTTGCCTTTGGTTTTAGTAACTTCAGGTCCATACCAAAGGTGAAATGACTTTTCTGCAGGACATACTTATAAGACTTTAGATTGTGTATTTGTCTCTGGAGCTGAGAATTTGAATCTTTGAGCTCATTATTTTCCTTTATTAATTTGTCCAGAATTGCTAGAAGAAAGCAGCCAGCATCATTATATTTCTTCCAGTTCCCCAAAAGCTCAAAAGCATTGTATATAATCATTAAATTCCTTGCATCTAACAAGTGGCAAATTAGGATAGTAAAATGGATCTATGATGCACATAAAACCTCTAATTATCAGTACTTTCCACGTGTCTTTGTCACTTTCACACTGCTGGGACACAATACCTGACACACACGACTTAATTAAGAAGAAGTATGTTTTGGCTCATGTTACTGTCCGTTGTTGGCTGTCTCCAAAGCGAGAAGGTATTGCAGTGTGGTGTAGGGAAAACGGCTCATGTCATGGCGGCCAGCAAGCAGAGAGGGAAAGGAGGACCTGCTCAGGGAGCGCTGCCCTTTCAAGTTACACCACTATGGAGCGATCTCTTCCAACCAGACCCAGCCTCCTAACAGTAACTCAGTCATTCCATCCCATATCCCAATCACCTTTCAAAAGCCTATGAGGCTTTGCAGGGACATCTAGAAATAAAGCGTAACACTGCACTGTCAGGAGGAAAGAGCATGCCAACTTTAGGTCCCATCAAATTGAAGAACCATATCCAGGAAGCAATTAGAAAACTTCATCCTTACAGTTTTGCTTCCCTAGAATTATTCTTATTACTAGTATCTGTATTTGTTAGAGTGCCCTAAAAGAGTAGAATTGATATAAAATATATTTATAATTATGCAAGAGGACTTATTGTGCATTATGTAGGATTACAGAATGGGAATGTCTGTAGTGTGCATCTGTGCACTAGAGAGTGAGAGAATAAAGTATTTCCTCAGCCTCAAAAAATCAAAGCCACAAAATAAGACAGGTCAAGGGTGAAGCACCAGTCCAAGATCATAGGTCAGAAGAGAGTTACCAGTTCATTTACATATGAAGGCTGAAGACACTGGAGACCTGGAGACTGATAGCCAAAGGTGATAGCGGCAAAGGCTGTACTCACTCAGGAAAACTGTATCTCTTCAAAACGAGTACAATTCCTCCTTATATTTTGTTTAAAATTCCATTTGAGTTACAAGTCTAAAGGTTGGTATCATCCACACTTCTCACTACACTCAAACCAACATGTCATAATTAAGCCACACAAAGCTAAACAATATCAATTAGCCCGTATCCAATATTACCAAAGAAAGAAAAAGACCCAAATTAATAAAATCAGAAATGGAAAAGGTAAAAAGCATGGAAAATGGAAAAGGTAGTTATAACCGAAACCATTGAAATCTATTAGATTATTAGGAACTATTATGAAAATATATCTTCTAGCTAAATAGAGAATCTAGACAAAATAATTTCCTAGAAATATATGACCTACCAAATTGAACCAAGAAGATCTAAAAAATCTAAGCAGGTCAGTAGCAAGCAATGATACTTAAATAGTAACAAAATTCTCCTGAGTGAGAAAAACTCAGAGCCCAAATAATTTACTGATGATTTTTACCAAACTTTAAAGAAAAATTAACAACAATGCTTCTTGAACTTTTCAGTGAAATTGGAATGCTTCCAAATTCATTCTACAAATCCAGCAGTACCATAATACCAAAACCAGATAAGGATTCAACAACGATAGACCAACATCCTTGATTGAAATATATATATAAAAATCCTCAATAAGATTTGTGGAAACAGCATTCAAAAACAAGTTGAAAAGTTCATACATGATGACCAAGTTAGTTTCATCCCAAGGGTGCAGGGATGGTTCAATGTATATAAAAAATTAATGTAACACAATAGAAATAGAAATAAAGATAAAATCAGTATAATATTTTCAGTTGATGCAGAAAATGTTATGGCAAAATTCAACATCATTTCATGATAAAAAAAACTTGAACAAAATAAACATAGAAAGATATGCCTTCAAATTGATGAAAGTTATACGTGACAAATCCACACCCAACATCACACAGAGCTGGAAATTACTAGAAAGTATTGCCTCTGACATCGGGAATGAATCACACAGGGTGTTTGCTTCTTATCTGGGTAATCTAAAATGAATAAATGAAAAAGTGGAGATGACAGGATACTGGAAGGGACACTTTTAGAGATGGAAAAGAAGACTAGAGGGGGAGAAAGGAATGAAAGAGGGTGGTAACAGGGATAAATAATTAAAACATATGTGCATATACCAGCAAACCCAAATGAAGCACATTATTCTGTATCATTATATTAATCAATTAAAAATAGCAAGATCCATACACAGCAAAAAGGGAGGCACGAAGATGCCTTTGAAGATGTTGATATTTTGGAATGAGCAGAGTTTAATGTAGCTATTATAAATGCATTTGAAGAATGAGAGGAAGCCATGTTTAAGGAATGAAGGCAAGTATACAAAATGGTTCACCAAACAGAAACCGTTAATAAGGAGATACACGTCATAATGAACAAATCAGTATTCTGGAGTTGAAAAGTATAAGAACTAAAACAAATACCTAAAAAGGCTAAGTAATACATTTGAATTCACACAAGGAAGGAATAGCAAACTTGAGTATAGATATAAAATGCTATATATTTAGAATTCAGAAAAGAAGTGTAAATAATGAATAGAAATTCATAACAATGTAAGACAGTATTAATCCTACCAACTAATACATCTTATACACACTAGGAGATGAGAGAGATAGATAAATAATTTTTAAAATGACTGAAAAAATTCTCGCATCTATTTTCAAAACATTAATCTACACATTTGCAAAGTTCAAGAAGCTCTAGTACATTTGACAATAGTAATACTGTTAAGCAGGACGGGAGTGAAGCTATATGACAGTGTGGTAATGATACCAGTTGGTGACATAAACAGAAACCAAAGAGCATAAATGGCAAAAAGAAAGTATTTTATAAATATTTGTGATAGTTTTTCAAAAGACATGGTTATATACAGAAATACTAAAAACATTTTTGTGCTGGACACATATATAGACAATATTCATAACAATGGTATAGCAATTAAAAATCAATTAATGTTGTATACAATAGTAATATAAAAGCTTCTGCACAGCAAGGGAATCTATAGAATGAAGAGATGACCTACAGAATTGGAGAAAATTCCCAGCTATTCCTCAGATGGAGAACTAGAATGTAGAATAATACATAAAGAACTCAAAAAATTAGGCCACCTAAAATAAATGATCCAGTCAAGAAATGGCCAATGAAATGAACAAATACTTCTCAGAAGTACAAATGGCCAACAAACATGAAAAAATGTTCAACATTTCTGGCTTAAAGAAATGTAACTTAAGACAATGCTCAGATTCCATCTTACATCAGAAAGAATGATATCATAAAATATCAAATCACAATAAATGCTGGCACATGTGTGTTGAAAAAGGAACTCTCCTAACTTTTCAGTGGAAATGTAAACTAGTACAACTATTATAAAAATCAGGGTGGAGATCTCTCAAAGAACGAAAATCACAAATTCCATATGACCCAGCTATTCCTCTTCTGGGTATGTTCCTCAAAGAGCTAAAGGCATCATACCACAGTGATACATGTATACCCATGCTTAAGAGCCACAATTCATAGCAGTTAAATGCTAGAAGCATCTGGTATGTTCATCAACAGATGAATGGCTAAAGAAAATGTAGTATCTACATATAATGGAATGGTACTTGGCTGTAAAGAAGGATATATTCTAGACATTTTTAGCAAAATGGATGCATCTAGAAAATATAATGCTGAATGAAATGTATCAGAAACGCAAGCTTAAATACTGTATGGTACCTCTCATTTGAGTAAGGCAAAGTACAAACAAAGAACATAATAGAAAAAAACAAGAGTATAGGTCTCTTGCAATTTGGAAGGGGTCCGATTTGGAGGGTGAGTGAGGGAGGTGAAGGGGAAATCAGAAAAACTAAGACATACCATGTACAATAAACTAATATCACAGATGAATGTAAACACTATATATCATAAACATGAGCTAAGAATAATAACGAAAGTGGGGAAGGGGATTTAGACGTGGAGGCAAGTGGGCAGGAGATTAAAACAATGTCTCCTGTACGTGCATCTACTCTCCAAGATGAATGTAAACATCATGTACTGCAAACATATGAAAAAATAAAATAATAATAAAACATTTTAAAAAGGAACCTTCCTGGAAAAGCATAATTGATAAGCCATTTTTAGATGCTTGACTTGCAAATACTTTCTCCCAGTTTGTAGACAGTCTTTTTACTCCACTCTTTGCTTTGATGTGGAGCTTTTCCATCTGATGCCCTCCCCGTTGTCTCCTTTTCTGCTTATACTTTTTGTTGGATACAAAAACGTCATTAGTCCAGTATCAAGAAATGCTTTTCATTTTATCTTTTAGTAGTTTTATGGTTTCAGATCTTAAAGTTGAGTGTTTAATCTATTTGAGTTGCTCTGTATATGGTGTGACATAAATATTTTTATTTTTCTGAATGTGAATATATAGTTCTCAAAATAAATAACCCTGACCAAAAACGGGTAAAGGGTCATAAAGACTCTTCCTTAAAGAAGAAATACAAGTGGCCAGTGAATATATGGAAAGGAGCTCAATGTCACTAATCATCAGGAACTGCAAACGGACACCACAGTGAGAAATTACCACCTGCCTGCTAGAATGGCTAGTACTGGGGTTGGGAATCTAGCCTAATTATGCAGCACATGCTTAGCATGCATGAAAGCCTGGATTCAGTCATCTGCACTATTAAAAAAAATTAAAATGGAAAAGAATGGCTATTACCAAAATGACAGAAGATAACACATTTTGCTAAATATGTGAAGAAAAGGGATCTTTTTGTAAGCTGGTGATAGGAATGTAAATTGATTCCAAAAAGAATATCAACAAAAATTGGATGGAATAAATAATAATCTTTTCTACAAACGAAGCTGAGACAACTGGATGGTCACATGCCAAAGAATAAAATTGAATCCCTACTTCACATCGTACAACACAAAACATAATTCCTAGTGAGTCAAGACTTAAGTTCAAGACTTGAACCTAAACACCTCAGAAGAAAGCACAGACATAAATCTTATGCCCTCAGATTGGCAATCCTTAATTAGATAAGATACTACGTAGCTAAGTTAGACTTAAAACATTTAAGACTTTTATACTTCAAAACACAAAATTAGAAAATACATTTGCAAAGTATAAATCTCATAAGGAATTTATATTCTGCAGATGTAAAGAATTCTTACAACACCTCAATAAACTGGACAAAAGATTTGAACAGACATTTGTTCTAAAAGAAGATGCAAACGGCCCCTAAGCATATGAAAAGGTAGTCAACACCATTAGTTAGGGAAGCCCAACTCAAAATATCAGCAATATTTTGTTTCAATGCACAAGAACGGCTCAAATAAAAAAAGTTAAAAGCATTAACAAGAATGTGGAGAAATTAAAAACCTTAATTATTGATGGTAGGAATGTAAAATTCCACAGGCACTTTTGAAAATAGTCTGGCAGTTGTTTAAAATGCTAAACATAGATTTACCACATGACCCAGCAATTCTACTTCTAGATACATACCCAAGGGAAATGAAAACACATCCATTCACAAACCTAAATGCAACTGTTCAGAGCAGTATCATTCATAATAACCAAAAGTAGAAGCAACCCAAATTCTCATCAGTTTATGAATACATTTAAAAAGGTAAACTTTCCCTACATGAGATATGATTCAGTCATAAAGGGAAAGGAGTACATGGATGACATAAGTGAATTTCAAAAACTGTGCTAAATGGAAAGAAGCCCTGCACAAAAGGCCACATATTATATGATATACTTCATTGTAAATGTCCAGAATAAGCAAGTACACAGACAGAAAGCTTTGAATAAATGGGTCTCATGAAAAGGAAGTAATGTTTAATTTGAGGTAGCAGAATAGGAGAGTCAGTAGATTTTTTTAATGTCGATAAAAACAGAAAATAGCCAACTCTTGTAGCTAGGGGAAAGAAAGGGAGGAAAATAGAATCCAGAAGCACAAAGAAAAGAGACTGAGTCCAGAACCACCCCAAATATAGACCTTTAAAATGCCTGCTGCCTTGAGGGAATGGCTCTGTGAGCTCTAAAGTATACAGTCTGGGAACAGAGGGTGGCAGCCTGCAAATCAAGGAGACACCTCTAAAGCCCCACACTCAGAGGCAGAGCTACTGTGAATTCTCAGTGGTAATGAGAGACCTGCTCAGAGAGTAGTTACACAACATGGTGCTGCAGCAGCAACCAGAGCTCAAGACGCCTACAGTCCATAAACCATATTGGCGGTACTGCGAACAGTGGCAAAATGGGTTAATGAGATATCAGTACTCTCTGAACTCTGAAAATCTAAACAGCTCTTTCCATCCGACAGTTTATACCTCCTTTTTCTTTCAAAAAGTAATTACATCAAATACTGGGAGGTGTTCTGGATCTGTTCCTGAAAGAGAAGAACATCATTACTGGATAAACTACTGAAATCCAACAAAATCTGGCATTTATTAACACTGATGTCTTGAAGTTGGTTCCTCAGCTTTGAAAAATGTCTTACAGTAAGTGAGTAATAGTAGGAGAAATCAGAAGAAGGGCACATAGGAATTCTTTACACCTGTTTCCTCACATTGTCTGTTTACTAAATAATTCCAAAATTTAAAAATTTATTAAAAGAATAATTATGGCTCACATGTTTCAGCATGCTATTCTCCCCTCAAATTTCCAGCTTAGTATTGTGAAAGTTTCAGTGAAGAGGCAACCCATACGAACATTTACAGTACAGACTTAAAACTTTGATGTATGGTTTGTTCCAATATTCAGTGTATCTGTTGCTTACTCTTTCCAAATTTTTTTTCGTAGTATATGATTGTAATAGATTATGAATGTATTCATTGTCAGGTATTGGTACATCCACATATTACATCTTAGTCTTTTCTATTTTTCTTCCTCTCTCTTTACTGCTGTTTTCTCTCATTCTCAAATCCTGTTCCCATCACACAAAACCTATCTCCCTCTTTCTTGTTCTAAAGAAAACTCACGAACAGAGACCCATTTGTTAGCATACTTACATTTGCTGCACCTGTTATTAGCAATAAGCTCTATAATTTCTACTTCACAGTTTACTTGGGATTCATCTCTCAATGGGAAATTTTATCTTGTATTTTTTGCATGTTTTTGAGAAATGTTAATTTTATAGAAAATTTAATTTTTAGTTTAGTAAGTAATGGAAGCAAAGGAATAAAAAATTATGCATATAAAACATCTTATCATGTACTCTTTGACAGTCTTCTCTAAACAATACCCTTGTTCTACCATCAGGATGATATTTCTAACCCTTACTCTTCCTGTTTACCTACTCTAGAGTTGAATGAATGCCTCACAAAACAGCCCAATGATGCAATTATCACTTTAGTAGAGGAACGCCAGAAAGTGCTAAAATTCTACATTAGATACAACATTTTATTGTAACTATAAACTCATAGTGGCCTTTAGGTATTTGCTAGAGTGTTAGTCATGATTCATACTTGGCATCTGACAAGAAACGGAAGGATGACTTACACTCACATTTGGTGTCTTGGTTACTTTGCTCTCATTGCTGAGACAATATACCTGATTCCGAAAATTGAGGGAGGAAAGGTTTATTTAGCTCACTGTCTGTGGAGGTTTCAGGCCATACTCAGCTGGCTCCAAGGCAGGGTGGCACAGGACAGAGGACAACCGTTCATGGAGACAGAAGACAGCAAAAGCAGCAAGAGCACAATGGCAGACAGCGAGCCTCTTTCCCTCTCTCCTTTTTTAAATTTTAAAAGTAAAAGAATGAAAACATATTAAGAAGCAGACAGCCATTGCATACGCAGGACAGCTAACGTAGTTGTACCACTCACTTCCATCCCTCTCTTAAACTGTCTGCAAACTAACCGCCCCGGGGCAGGTGTAGCTCTCACACCTATAATCCCCGCATTGGACTGTGGTTCAATCATAAACTCCAGAAACCTTCCCCGTGACTGTAAGAAGATTTGGGAGGACATGCAGACACAAACCATAACATTTGGTAAAGCTGATAGGAGGGGGTGAGTTTAGGGTAAATTGTGTGAAAGATAAAGCTACATCAAATACCCAGTGGCACACTTCATTACAGAGCTGGCAACTTAATGTGTTTCATGGCAAAATGTGATGTTCCAAACATTCCTCTTTATGATTTTCAAAGAACATGGTGGTGCCCTAAGTAGTCTTCTTAACAGGTAAGAATGTACAGAAGTTTCTCTTCCTATTAACCTATTTCTTAAAAAAAAGTAGGAAGGTCTATTCTAGGTAGCAGATAAACTGAGCCTAAAGTAATGTCAGTAATATTTCTTAAATCTCTTGCCACTCTAAATTTATAAAATTATTAGTTTAAATTATGCTTTTCTTTTTCTAGAATTCATACAAACATTTTGTTTTACTTTTGATAATACAAAAAAAGTGAAATAAAGGATTAGTTTACAAAAGTATTAAAACAAGATTTAATAAAATAACATTTGTTCACTTTGTCTTGGTCAAATTCATCATTGATGGAGAACCACTTTCACAATTTTTCTGAGTATTTAAATGTGTTAACCTCACTATAAACATATAGAGCACTTTGCATTTTTTCACATATTAGATAATTAAAATGTTCTATTTTAGCATATATTTTATAGTTATAATTATAATGGATAAATAATATTGCATTCAGTGAATTACTGTGTCAGACTTGATAAAACTGGTCAACTAATGTAGAACATTTCAATTTCTTTTAACATTTTTTCCTTTAGATAACATTGCAGGGACTTCCGGGAAGATGGCGATCGGGTAGGCAGCAGAGAGAGAACCTCCCAGAGGATTACCACCCAAACAATGTAATATAGCAATATGAAGACAGAAATAAGGACTTCCGGGAAGAAGACGACCAGCCGAGAGAGCGAGTGCAGAGGGAAGAACGGCGTCAGCTCCTGAACCCGACAGAGAACGCACTACTGGGACAACCTGCGCCAAACCGGGCAGCGCTCCGGGATCCCGCTCAGAACCCCACCCCCGCAGCCAGCGCTGCGCGAACTGGAGCAACAGCGACCGGCCGGCAGGATTTCTGAGTCGGGGAAAATCTCCATCCAGGGAAAAACATCTGAACGGCACTCCTGTCTGCACGATCACAGGGTGAGTTAAGTGCGCGCTCTAACCGGTTTTTCCTGAATCGGGAA